>JAQBSW010002847.1:0-94627 GCA_029291075.1 Eudiplozoon nipponicum
ACGTATTGCTCCTTCTGTTGCTATAATGATGCCTGCAAATATCATTTTGTTTTGTTCGCCGATTTTTATCAAAAACGAGTCGGGTTAGGGAGTCGATAAACCAAACGAATAAAAAAGGTGGAACGTTGATTTTTTCGTCTTTTTGGTGTCACTCACGAAGCTTTGTTTGGATCATATTATGAGGCATAACCCCATGAAAGCTGAAATGTTCCTTTATGAAGTAACCATGAAACTTAGGCAATTTTGTATTTCCTTTAACGAATGTTTTACTGACTGTAGGCTTCTGGTCTACATCTAGCTAAGCGGATGAACTTGGTGATCTTTCAAGTTGCAACAAATCATATTGAAATAGTTAAAATTCTTGCTCTTCCTAAACCTATTCTAAGCCTTAAAATCAATGAAGCATACAGAATTTGATGTAAAACATCTACCTTGCTAAAATCCTTGTTGATAATTCAATCGATTTCCTCTGTACGTTCACCGATAAAAACCACCAATCATTCCCTACACTTACAAGTCATCCAAACGTTTTTTTTAATATCTGCAATAAACATGTTCAATTCACTTCCTATAGTCAATATCTTACACAATTTGATGGTGTGCCGATGGGCAGTCCGTTAATGTCTACTAGCTGATGCCAACATGCTAAATTTGAACGCATCAATACGAACCACTTATTCAAAAATGCTGCCATATCTGAGGTATGTTGATGAAACCTTCATAATCATGAAGTAAGATTTCGAAGCATATGACATGCTGAAAGATTTTAACAACGTGGACCATCACTTTCAGATTACGTGCGAGTTCGATAATGCTTATTTCTACACTGTCTATTCTGGACTTATTGTAATTGTGACAAGAAAATCGCATTCTAAAATGTAGAGTATATCGAGAGCCTAAATGGACAGGACAGTAAATCCGTTACCAAAACTCTGTCCTAATTTCGTAAAAGTGAAATTTGCTACGTAATTTATCCGACAGAATAGAGAAAACATGTTCTGGAAAATTTCAATGTCAAGAGCTGGCCGCGTTCAAATCTACTTTATTATAAAACGAGTATCCCGAAATGTTTGTTGAAGCTCATGTAAGGTTTAAACAACAATAACTAATAAAGTAATGCAACTGTACCCAACCAAAAGACAATATATGTCAGTATACCTTTCTAATTGAGCGCTCCATTCGATATATTTACTCGAAGAATTTAAAAGGAAATGACCTCTCGGATACATAATGTGCAATTGATATTTGTTAATACTATAAAGCGTCTGCTAAGTTTAAATGTAAAGGATCAGCTCCCTGTAATTGAACAGTCCAACATTGATCATTTAATGCTATAGCTGTTCTGTGCGCTATTTGGCCAGATTAGCCGATTACTACTGAATGGAATTCAAGAACATTTTAGAATACGCACTTTAAACGTATGGGAGAACGTTTCCGCAGTAGCTGAACACATTGTTTACAATAATAACAGTCCAAATCAGGCGGATTTTCGTGTATTCTTCAAGGCTAAGAACGAAAAAGAATTACGCACAGCTGATTCTGTTGTATGCAAAATTTGTAATCATCAACTAAATAAACAAATGTAGTTCGCACATATTTTGAATATAAACTGGTAATTGTTTGTGCGTGGGTGTGCAGGCAAGTGCCGTTCCTAGCAGGTACGATACCCACATCCTCTTTGTCGTTGTATTATGTGTGTTTAATCCAACTTTATCCGCCTTGCTTTATAAAGTACCAGATACTACAGTCGAGTTGAGTTCTGACGAAGAGAAAAATGACCTTTTTAAACTATATTGTAGATACCTGATTTATAATGAATCTATACTTCTACAAGAGATTTATTTCCAAATTAAAATGACAAATAAAGTTAGGTTCTTTGTTTTTAAGCGGTACAACTAGATAAGTTGAAGTTTAATACAGTTTTCTATAAGGAAAAATAATCTCTTCTTTAAAATTAAATGAAAACAATGTATTATTCGCGAGTTTATTTTAACAAATCGAGATTCAATGTTAAGAAAAGCATGAGTCCGCCAAATCGATAAATTGTTCTGTTATTCATGCTACATTACGATATTTTTGAAAATGTGGCTGTCGTTACTGTATGCATTAAATTGTTTCGGTCTACCTAGTGAATAATCTATACAAATCTTCCCGACTTCTGTCGCTCCGCTTATTTTATCACGAAAAACAATTATTCTAGCCAATCTATTCACTACAAATTTGATGGCTATTGCTTCCTTTTCCCCTTTTATGCTAACAGTATGTATATACCGTTTATTTATTTATATTCAGACATTTATTTCATGCTGTTTATGCCTGATTTTCATTTTACTTTATGTCGTTGGTTTCCTGCTACATTTTTGTAATAATATTATATTTTTCTTTATTTATACAACTTGACTGGACTCTTTCATCTGGAAAAAAGATGCATTTCTGTCGCCTGACGTCACAGAAAAATCTGAAGAAATTCCTGAGTTGAATGATATAGCAGTATTCGATCTGAATGACCGTTTGCAGCTTGTGAAAAATGTTGTAGAACAAGTTGAACATTGTGTCTCAGATAACTGCTTTGAGAGTCAGTTTCAGTCGACATCTCATCGTGCATCTGTATACGGTAGATATTTTGAATCCGGATCGCATAATTTTGTTCGATCTGCTAATCACTTGGTCTCGGTTGAAACAGCCGGTTATTCTAATCGTCAGACTGGTGAGGATATCCTACTGAGTTCAAATGGTGAGGATGGCGATGTTGTTGAACATTCGAATGACTATGAAGATGGCGATGAGGCAGAAGAAAACGCCTATACAAGCAGTGAAGAATCTGACGGGGATTCGTCTCAGGATTTAGCAAATGAACGTATCGACTCTGAAGAGAGTGAAAACGATGATTATGTTGATAACGAAGGCTATGATGAAGCTACTTCCATCAACAATTCTGTAAATGTGCGTACCTTAAACCAACGTCTAAATGTAAACCCATCATATCCTGTTTTAGATATTGTGCAGCGACAATCGGAAACCAGAGAAATGAGCGTTAACAATCGTATGTTAGACCTAATTGTTGTTAATCGTGTGCCGACTGAACACATGAACGGAATGATGCCTGCTATTTACTCTCATGAGTATGACCCTTCTGGAACTCGGCTGTTTGCAGCTGGTGGGCCCATTGCCTTGGCTTATCATGGTAACATCGCTGCAATATGGGAATAAGGATATGCACTTTATTTTCTATGCATTAGCTTTAATTGGTCTGATTTAATTAATTTGATTGTTTAATTAGTGTATATTTATATATAAGTGATCTTTTTAATTAATCTGATAAGACTTAATAATTTTATCTATTAATCGTACTATTCTCAGATAAGGCATTTTATCAAAAGTTTCTTCTTTTACTCAAGCATTCAGCTTCATTTTTTATCAGGACTGCTACAGTTTATAAATTCTACTCAAAACCCAAGGATAAATACTTACTAGATGAACAAGAGCTATTACTCTTTTTTTAAACCAGATTGCCATTTAAAAATATTTTCTGAAGAGCTTTTATTATTTCTTTATCAGATCTTATTGGTTTTACAGTTTTTTTCTAGCATATCCATTATTTATGATATTATGCGCCAATGAATTAAGAATTAACGAAGTAAACTCAAATACATGTGAACATTCATACACCTAAAGGGAGAACTTTGACTCCAGTACGGTCGGTTCCTGAAGAGCCTATGTTGATAATTTCGAGTTAACCAGACTTGCTATTTTGACGCCGTCTACTACTAAACTTCAACATAATTTAGTTCATACAAGTGTGATTAAATGGTTTGTTTGACAAATATGGTGTACTCAGTTTTAAGCTAACTTCTATACTCACTACATCTGACATATTATTTGTCAACTTTCGTATATTTAACAAAATAACACTTCATTGTCAGGCTACTTAACTGGAAATCAATTAAACTTCGATCACATTTTTAATTACTTACTTACATTGGAGTTTTTAATATACTTTACCATTATACTAAGATTCCTGAGCCAAATACCGCGGCATCAAACTTTAATTCAAAATTTGTTCTAATTCTATTTTTAGACAATTATTAAGTTTGATTTCGAAGTTAAATTTATCCACAGTTTTCTGCATGATTATATACATATAATTAACAACCAATGAGCCAGTAAACATTTTTGCTCAAAAGCAACGCATATGTATTCCGTTGACGATGATGCTGTAACCTTTATCCTAAGATATTTTCTATAATTTCCCATTTATCAACGCGTTTTCACATTAGCAGTTCATAAATAGAACTAAAAAGGAAAATAGTTCTGTTAGATAGGCGGACAGTTGGACGATTTTAACGGGGGAATTTACGCATTTTTACAAAAGAAAACATGAACGTGTTTCTCTATAAATTTTCTCAAACTCTCCTTCCAGATGTAAATTAATCGTATTAATTGAAACTCCAGCTCAAGTATAATGAATGTATTATCTTTATTTATGTAAAATCTCTAGAACTAGAGATATCGTCGCCATTACGAGAATAGTTTGAAACAATATAAATTTATTAATATCAAAATAAAAATGCGATAAATATGTTGTATTTGTGGATGCAGATCATATTTTCCGTAGATTATTACTTACTTAGTTGCATATTTTATGATGGATTTGTGGTATGCTGGTATATAATTTAGTGCCTTTGGGCCATTTAATATAAAGACTTACAAAAGATCGATTTTATTATTTTTTTACACTTTACTATCATAACGCATTGATAATCGTATTTTCATGTGTCTGTGAAGTCGATGATCACGTTTTTTGTATTTTTCAAGGTATACTATAGTTAATGACGCGATTGGAATGACATCTAGTCATAAAGAGACATTAAGTACTTGGTAATTTGTATTTAATAAACCGTACAAGATCTTTTTTTTATATTTAATGAAACAATTGTGGAGAATAGCGCTGTTCAATATATTTAGCTCTTTCCATTATTTGGGCTTTCTTTCTTTTTTGTAGAGTAGTAACATAGAGTATTTTTTTGTATTGTGACAACCGTTATCAAATTGTTATACTTGGCAAGTACCCTTATTGATATAGCTCAGGTTATTGATCAAAATATATCTATTTAAATCAATGTTTTGCGTTCGTTGTTTGAAGGTTCTTGTCATTTTCCATTCTGCAAACAATAGACGCCCTTTTACTTGATCAAATATTAATTTTTATATTTATCACCAGCACTTTAATAAATAATAGAACACTAATGTGAGTTAAACCGATTTGACGCTGTTATGTGAAGTCTCTCACTGTCTCTTCCTGTGTGATAAGCATATTTATTTTTTTTAGTATGTTTACAATATTTTCTGTTTTGGGTCTTTTTATTTCTATTCATCTAACCCATATATTAGTTGATATTGTTATTTATCATTTTATTGTATGTTCTGAATAATTATATAAAAATTCTTCGAAATCAACATAAAATTGAATCTTAATCACTTATTAAAAACCTAACTATCAGCTGCATTACAATATGTACTTTGTTTCTGCCAATAGTTAATAAACAATATAAATATACATAAATGTAAAGGAAAAACTATTAAACAATTTAAGGTAAAGTTATTTTCTGTTCTATATTTAAATGATTATCTTTTATCAAAGGAAAAAGCTGGGAATATATATATATATATATATATATATTTATGTGTGTGTGTTTGTTTGGTTATACGTATATGGCTAATTTTGTCTTATCTGAAATACGATCAACATTTTATTTTTTAAAGTGTTAGTTAATAAACAATTTTGAAAACGAGCGTCGTCAGTATTTTTCAAATTCGGTAAGCTTATCCTTTCTGATTCTTTATGCATACGGAAATAAAAGGATATTAATATCTCACACGATGGATTTCAGCAGAGCCTAAGACAATTAAGTTGAATTAACGAGGCCTCTCCATTGGAGCCTGTTTTCCGCTAGACTTACGTAGATCATCGCCCATTCTCTTTTCTCTGGGTTAGTGATCAAATTATCAATACTGCAAAGTATGCTTTCAGGAGACGAGCAACTTTCTCATACGAATAGAGTTCGTTAAATCATTTTAATAGGCTTCAAGCAGTCTATCTACATCTGTCGAGACGCCATCCTTGGGAATGTATCGTCATTAAAGCTTGCGCTGGACACAATGGAAGGCAGTAGCGGAGTCTAGAAAAGCGAAGATACTGATTCTTAAATGCGAATTAAAAATTATTTTTCTTTTAAGTACAAAATGATAGGTTCTGAAGGTGTTCTAGTATGTTAAGAATATATGTTTCGAAATATCTAATGTTCCTGATTCGGTGTGTGTAAAATAACGAATCAGTCAAATGCATCGCACCATTTTACTAACGATGGCGAAATAAATTAATGGTCTTTCGGTCCAAGATACTCTGTGCGATTTCATACACTACACCTCTTAATTATTTACCAAATTTGTAAAGAAGCAATGATATCAGTTACAACAAAAGAACCATGGAACCAAATTAGCGGAGCATATGTTGACTGGATTGCCGGAGAAATAATTATTTAAACTGCCAGCATTGTCATTATCAATGACAGTTATGGGCTGTTAGCTCGAAAGCAATCATCAATTAACAGGCGAACTCGTCAAAGTGGCACAAAAAGTGTAAGTGCCTGAGTTTTTGTGCATTCGGCTATTTAACATGTGCATTTGCCTTCAGACATTTCAAGCTCAGCAGCATTCCTAGATTAATTTTGTTGAACTGTATTTAATTTTAAATGTAATTTTGAGCCCGCATTGACGGCAAACGCAAATGGGCTTCTTGGAATTAAATATTTGAACCTATTTTATTGTTTCAAATTTAGATTCATTAAACGAGAACTGTGCGCTTTGAGATTTCTCAGTCATATATGTCAGATAGTACACTTATATTTTTGCCACAATTTTCCTTACTATAACTCGTTATATAAATTACATTAATTGTTTACTGTTTGTTCTGCCAAATTTAAAAGCTAAACTTTGTCATCAGCACATAGTTAGAAAATCTGAAATAACTTTTTACGTTAAAAGCCTAAAAATCTTCAGTGTGCGATAAAATGCTTCAATGCTGAATTTATTATTCATTATAAGACGTACAATATTAAAATTTTCATATATGTCGTCGGTACAAACTAAACGTGGCATAAGATAACCAATATCATTCATCAACTAGACTGCTTTCGTTCCCATTAGGTACTTAGAGGTAGTTCATATAATTTGCACCACACAGAAGAGGATTCACCTGGATTAAACACTGCCCATCATGCTCTACTTTAGGGGTGTAGTGAAATTATTGCGCAATTTACCAAATACCATAGATTCAAAACCCAGACCCCGCATTTTGGTAACAACTGGTAAGTCACACATATAGCAGAAACCGGCTTAGTTGGTGAATTGTATCGGTTATCGTATGCCAAGTTTTGTAAATGAGCAATATGTTTGTTCGAAGTAACGTATAATAACAGAGTGTAATTTTGTGTTTCATCGGAATAATATAAACATGCCAGAAGATACCAATTTGAGTTTATCTAATTGAACGGTATCGTCTTTATTTCACATTCACAATTAGTAGCTAAAAAATACAAGGTTTGGATTTGAATGTGATATTATCTGAATGAGAGTGTTTCTACTTCAATCCTATTCCATATATATGCAATGCGGTTTGATCCTTGCTAGTCAGTTTTCCGTCGTACTCTGATGATGATCAAAGAAGGTCGATACGCGTCAGTGCGTTGCGACTGGCAGTAGTTTGGTTATCTTGTTTGAAGACTGGTTAAATACATTGGCATTGGTGTTTGCTTCAAGCTGGCAAACTTGATTTTAAAATTGTTACCACCACCCGCATTATCAATTATTTTTAATTGTATTGTTTATATATATATATATATATATATATATATGTGGGTGTGTGTGGCGAAAGCTACAAACAGCTAATTTTCGTGCCTGCATAGAAATTGTGCAGCCGACATTTCCAATCACGTACAATGTATGCAAGACTACTAGAGGTAAGAGCCGCATATCTAAATTTGATTTCAATATATATTTGATGCGGATTGATCTTCGCTAGTCAGTTTGCCGTCGTAATCTGATGATGATCAAAGAAGATCGAAATGCGTCTGTGCGTTGCGAGTGGCAGTAGTTATTTTATATTGTTCGTCGACTGGTTAAATACATTGGGATTGGTGTTTACTTCAAGCTTGCAAACATGATTTAAAGAATTCTTCTATATCTTCGGTTGTATCATAAATTAATGTTTCTCTTACAATTTATTTTTATTATGGACGAATCGAGGTAATGTTTAGTCTTCTAATTTTTCACTAAAATATTTCATATTTTTTACGGATAAACCATTCAAAAATCGATTTTCCATAATATAGTTTGTTTCGCATTGATTTAAAGAACAATTTTTTTTATGAGCTGTCAAATTGTGCCTGGGCAATGTCATTCGATTTCTTATTTTTTTAAAACTGATCAATATTTATTTTTACTTGTCGTGATTTATACATTCACATCACAGTCTTTTGATCTGCGCAGTACAAATGTTTCCTCACAATTAAATTTCCTCCAAAACTTTCTTTAATTGGTTTTTCATAGTCTCAATTATTTTGAGATAAGTTAAAATATTTATTTAATAATGCCCAAGAGAGAAAACCGCCAAGATTTGTGCATATTTTTCTATGATAAAATTCATATAATTCAACATCTATCAAATAGCAATACGTCTGTATGATAAACTGACACATCATTGCCGCATAAGTTGTTATGAATGGGCTCTTGTCAGTCCGTTCATAGTGTGAGTTTAGACTGTTAGTCTGAATTTTCCTCATTGTTATGGCCATCATGGTAAACTGACAGCCTAAATTGCTGCTTTTGTAACCCAATGAGCAATCGAATTTTATCTGTCTAGATTTCTTTTAGAGTACTGGAACAATTGTTTTGATGTGACTTGTTTATTCTTCCATATGCTTATGCATTCATTATTTTATTTTACTCTTTTGCATATTTTAATTTCCTGTACTTTTTGTGTTTATTTTCAGTCTTCTATATTCGTAAATGTTTTTCTAGTAATTTTGTAACAGTGGTTGCGTCTCCTGTTTTATTTCAAAATATTGCCCATCGTGTTTAATGTGTTATTATTCTGAATCTCTTATTAGCAATTATATAAAACTAGTTGTCATATACTTTTACAGTTACAGTTTGATCGGTAATGATTTTCACAAGAGTTCGAAAAATATTCAATTCCTGTTCGCTTTATGGTATCTTTATGAATAATGCAATAAAACTAATACTAAATATAAACAACACTTTTGTCTAAAACATAGATCTTCCTCTCTGTGCTTCTGTATGTGGGTACGTATATATTTAGGTATGCGTGTATATCGGTGTATGTATATAAGTCTGCAGGCATGCCTGTGCGTGCATATTTATGTATTAATGTGTGTGTATATATGATTATATACATGTAGGAATATATGTATTTTATCTAATTTAGATGTTAGAAACTTCAAATTTCGTTGAAAATTCAAATTTTGGTGATTAACGTGTCTTAGATAGTCAATCGGCCGCGGCTGCATAATCGCTAATTAGTAATATTAGTTCGGCTTTACTAAATTTATATGGCACTGAATAAAATTTACGATATGATAAATGGTTTAAATAAAATGATGATAAGAGTTTAAGTTTAGGAAATAATAATTTGGCCATTTGGCAAAATCTGTTAAAATATTACAGCGTATTTTCGAAACCGAATATATCTTTATTAAAGTCATACGCCATAATTACCTTAACATATGCTGACTTAATTCATTTACCCACATACCTTTTACTCTGAATTTATAAAGTTAGATAAACAGGGTTATAGCTTTAATGCATAGTGGGTTCCAGAATGATATATGCAATTGCTAGAACAACAGATTTTTTACCATTTAAGTGTCTTTGTGGGTGTAAGTACGGTTTTGCGTGAAAAGATTACTTTTATCGCGAATAACAATATCTGACCATGCAAAAACTGGTCTACCTCTTCTATAGTTCCAGCCCTCCACTGAGGTGCTTCGGTAGCGTGTTCAGCCGTCTCAAACAATACTACAGCTGATAAATTCGGCATTCCATTTTAATTTTCAACGGGTTTGGTGTCTTTTAGCATGATTTTAGGCTCTGAATCAAAATTGTTCAGAACGACCGTTACAGCCCGTGAGCCTAATTCAAGAATGCTTAGGCGCAATTAAAAGTTTTATTATGTAATCTACATTTCCTACAAATAAAATATCTTCCGTTTATTCGAATTCAGCAACCCGGCCGCCGTAGTGGGATTCCGCGTCGAGGAATGTTGCAGTTACCAGGCAATAGACTCGACAACGGAATTAGGTATCCTTGTTGAACGACTGAGTCAGTCATAAAAGGGTCAGAAATATCCGTATTATTTCGAATACCTTATAAGAGGCTTTATTTAATCGATCAATTTTTGTTTGAACGCCATCGTGTGCGGCAAATTCAAACTTGACTGAGTAATCTGCAAAAGCACAAATAATGATATACTGATGCCGGTGGCATTATTCGAGAGCGCCACTCTAGGCACGAATCGATCTAAATTCCAATGCGCGTCAAAATTGCTGCTTGTGCTATCCTAGTTGGCTACTATCAATTTAAATAATCTTTTATGCGGTTAGCAGTAGTCATTAATTTTGATGTAACACCGATCAAGCGGATACCGCGATTGTTAGTAATAGTAATAGTGTCACGTTTTTGTTGATAAACAAGACGCCTATTTTGAGGCGGATTCTCTTTCCATATTGGGGCAGTTTGCTCGTTCAGATAATGAATTCTTCGAAACTACGAAGGAAGACCAATTCCTGTGGCTTCGCTGTTGTGCACTAAATAGCAAGTAACTGTCATTTCAACAAAAATAGGGCGTTTTATGTTCACTTTGTAGTAATATCGATGAGACGCTATGTATAAATGATTGATGAGAGTTTGTAATGACTAGATGAGACACGCTTAAAAATTGCGACGTGCCTGTTTTGTCTTGGCAGAGTAAAGACTGTTAATACTGTTTCGAAAATTAATCCAGTGTTTATTCGTATTTTCCGCATGGCTGGTTGCAAACGCTTAGCAATACATACGAGTCAGGGTATGATCTCTTCGTTTTGCTTCAGACCGCGTTGTGATGAGATTTTATTATTTGAACCTTGTACTATGGTTGTATAGTGTGTGTACTTGTATTAAACTACTTTTCTATTATTTTTTAACCTAGATTTTTGTAAAATGAAAGGTATTCGCGTAGAACCTATCTGTAAACTTCTTTTGTGAACTTTTGGCTTAATGTTAAAATTTTTGTTTTTATTCCATTGTTTAGTGAAATATTTTCTCAAGAATTGTGTATAAACCACAACTTTTTTGATATTTATCTATCTCTAAATACTAATAATAAAAGCCGTCAGCCCGCCTTCGTCTTCCTCATTGGGATTGGGCAGTAGTTCTAGCCGGATTGGGTTAAGTATACCATCGCTAAAACGGAATATGCCTGCAGTTTGACAGATTGGCCATGAGGACGGATAGGTTATAGGATGTGGTTTAACAGGCGTTGATCACTATAGCCCCATCATCCATTTTTTTGGAATCTCAGGTATATTTTCAGAATTATGCAATCTTAATCTTTATATTAGTAACTCAATGATTTTGTCAGTTTGTTCTTTTTGCCAAATTACATATATATTATTTTTCATACAGCATAATAAGGTTTTTTTGTCATTTTTAAATTTAATTAGTACTATATAACTTTTCAAAAAATTGATCGTGTTATTTATTATATTTTTCGGTATTAATTATTTCCATTAAGAATAACTCTTAAGAGATATGCCAAATTTCGAAATATTTAATCATAACCGCTGTTGAAGTACTTTAGAATTTATTTTGCTTAGTTCCTTTTCAAATGCTCCAGCTGTAAAAAGTTTATTTTCCTCTTTATATATATATATATATATATATATATATATATATATATATATATATATATATAATCACTGTATTTTCACATGTCAATGTTAGAGTTTCTGTTTTTGTTACCACGAGAAAAAGTTTGATTTCTCAGAAAAATAAAAAAGAATCATCGATATTGTGCTTGGAATTGTTAATTCATTGGAGCTGGTTAGTTACCCTATGAATCTATTGAACTTTGCGTGTAGTTTCGATTGCATTAGTACTTGATTTACAGTTTTTGATCTTAATTATCGCTGTTTTAGATAGTTTATAACAATTTTGAACAAGAATTTAATTAACGGACGACTTTCTATGTTATATTAAGTAATTTATTATCAAATTTTTACTATAGTGAAATGGATCTTGCTAAATTGTGGCGGCTAATTTCAAGAAACATATTACAGCCAATCACAATACCTTTTCAATGTGATGAGTTAAAAATAAATCTTTTCGGATAGAAGAAACTTTTCTTTCTTATTTTTGATTAAACATCTACCAATAAAAAATTAATACACTTTCGAAAAGCAATAAAAAGTTGAAACAGTGTAAATGTAAAATATTATATTGTGCACCCATGTGTTCGCGTCACTTCCATTTCACGTCGAATTCTCGTACGTTCCTTGTTTTACTTAAATAAATCTGGATGAATTTTATGTATATACAGATTGCTTAATAATTGGCTAACTTGCTGTTAATGCATGTACTAGCTCTCTCTGGGGCCTAAACTATTCTGTTGTTTTCATGGTTTATGCAATTTGGCTTGTTCGGCACTCTACTAGTGGCGCTAAATGCGATTGAAGCTCTTCATACCAGGTTGGGCAACGAAGAGGTAATATTAACACATTTTCTGCCCAGTACTAGGAGCAAGCGATCTAGTTTTCATATAATGTCAACACTACTATAAAGTTCATTTTTATGTCGTATTCAAGCATTAATATGGTATGCTGTAATATTAAAAGTAGTAGTAGAAATAATATCTGGTGATCATATAAGCAAAGTTTCAATATGTTGCATAACTACATACGTAATAGTATAAATTACAATGTTCTTTTCATCTGTTTAATCGACCTACATTGATTTATCGGCCCATTGCATATGTATCTTGATAAATATTATTTTGGTCGCTTTTAACTGCTTTTATTTGGGTTTTGGTGAAAGGATAGCGCTGTCATATACTGTATGCATTGCTTAATCGCATTAAAGTGCATCTAATTCCTTCTTTGTTATGCGGGAGAGAACATGCCCAGTTAATGGAATATTCAGCTAATTTTTTTACTAGTTATACATTCGCCTGTTTTTCATAAATTTCATTTTTAACAGTTGAATCATTCAATAGATCAAAATGACCGTTATGGCTTCGATCAATTTTTACTATATTAGTTTTTCAAATTAAACGAACATTGGTTGCGCGGGTGGTGATAACAATTACTATAATCAAGGTTGCGATCTTGATATAAACACCTGACCCATTAATTACTTACATTTTCAGTATAAATTAAGAATTGCCTATTATACACTATACATGTTTATTTTATACTAACAAATGTAAGTAATTAAGAGGTCGAGTATTTATACCAAGATCACAACCTTGATAATAGTAAAAGTTTGTAAATTTTCTAAATACAGACGCGATTGGTGGATTATATATAATAAAATGATAGTAAGTGTTATAATGGAAATACTATGCAGACAAGATTGATTTATGGTATGTTGGTCTTTTTTATTAATCCTAAATTTCCTTTATTCTGAAACAAATCCAAGAAAGAATGAAGTTTCCTTTATGGTGTAACGTGAAACTGATATTTTTGTGAGATTTGTTCAAAATTTGACGTGTAATTCGTGACTACTAACCACTTTTCCTAACTAGGAAATGCTATCAACATAAAAGCCTGCAAGTAACCGAACAATTTAGCCTAGATCGCCGTTATTAATCATATTTCGCAATGGGGTTTACGCAACACATTCATTCGTTTTAGGCAGGTTTCTACTTCCAGATTGCGAAAATAAGCTCGTGTATATGCTTCTAAGTTTTTTCTTAATTAAATGACCTATTTCTGATAATTGCACAGGAAATTTGAAGTAAAAGCTTTTTGTATCTGATTTTTTTCTTTGCACATGGGAACGGTACTATGATGTTTATTGAACCTCCCCTCTTAAGAGAGTACTATAGAATTCCTTATGAGGATGATGACAACTTTGCCGATTATAATGATCATAATGATTTTGTCGACGATACCTATGATGGTGATGATCGTAATGATGATGATATTGCTCATGATCATGGCGAACATGACGATGATTTGAAGACTACTACAACGGTGATGATGATTATGGTGTTGATGATGATGGCAATGGGTTCGATAATGTTGATATTATCGTTGATGGTAGTGATGTTGATTATGCTTATGATGGTGATGCTAATGACATTGAATATGGGATCGAGACAGTAAAACTGACCTCTCTTTATCAGCCTGTCGAGCATAAAGGGTCCTCATTTCATGCAGACTAACGAAGAGAGGTTAGAATACGATATTATTTACCCTCATTGAAAGATGGAACGCGTCATTGGTTATGACAGACTACAGGTTTGCGGCTGCGCAACTAGTTATGTGCTATGCTATTAGTGTATATTTCAAGCTCGCAAGCGTTATTCAAATAATTATTACGATTTTCCGCGCAGTAAATGTTTATCTTTTGTAGAACTTACATACTTGTGGTGAAGGCTGAAAAAATCTCAAGTTAGTAAGTGTATATAAATTATGCAGCCGAGATGTCCTAACAAGTACAATGTATAAGAGGCGACAAGATTTCAGTATTGCATTTAAATTTTGTTCGCCGTTTGTATACATTTTCGTTTCATCCTCATTGGTCAGTTTGCTGTTTTGTAGTGATGATGACCATTAGAGGTCGGTACTCGTCAGTACCTATGGTATGTGATAGTCTTGTAATTGAGCCAACAGTCAGATGCAATGACATTAAAGTTTATCTCAAACTCTCAAACTTGTTTTAAATAATTATTTTCACCATCTGCGCAAAATTGATTGTTTAACTTTGGAATTCATATATATGTAGCACTCCAATCTTTATTGTGAACTTAACGAAGGATTTTAGGGACATTTTTATTCCTGTATGTACAGAACACTATTTTCAGTTTAATAGTTATATCTATTGATGTTCGTATTGCTACATTAAGAATAGTCGTAATTTTCGTAAATTGGAAATTTTTATAGAACATTTTTTTCGTTAGCTTTAATTCTTGAATTTTTCAAAAAAAAATTAATTTGACCGGGTGCTGGAATGTTAAATTGGGGCGTGGGATAATTTTTGCTCGTCATATCATTCGATTGTGGCGAATCAATATTTCCGGTCTTTAAATTTTCATTTTATTTAAGAACGGCTCTATAAAGATAATGAACTTTCATTCAATAAATAATTCATCGTGTAACCAGATATTAGTATTTTAATGTGCATTAACAAGGAGCTGATGGGCTGTCACAACAGACATCCAGCCTATATATAGCAAAAACTGAAAAAATGTCAAGTTTGTGACTTAATAGAAATGTTTCGGCCTAAATGTCCTGCCAATTAAAATGTATACGAGATGAAAACTGTTCAGGCTTGCATATCTATTTTTTTTCGTTGCTTATATATGAATTGCGGTTGGATTCTTGTAAGTCATTTTTGCCGTTATGCAGTCTTAATAACGAAAAATGGTCAAAACGCGTCAATTCGTGTGACAGATGGTATTTTGCTATGTTGTGCGACTGTATAGATACAATGGGATTGATGTTCATCTCAAGCTTGCAATCTAGATTTAAAGAATTTTTTTCCTTAATCCGAGATGTCGAAGTCTGTTTACCTGAATAACTCATTTAAACAAGGTGAAAGCTGTGGAAAGTTGCTTTTCCTGACTGTATAGAAATGGTGCGACTGAGATTTCATATTATTTACGGTGTATTCGAGGCAGCTAGAATTGATATTTTAGAATATTATACTGCTTTCCTTTTATGCGTATTGCCCTTTGATTCTACATATTCATTTTTCTTTCGAGCAATGAAGTTGACGATAGGAAATAGGAAAGCGTCGTTTCCCTCGACAGACGGTAGCTCTGCGTTTGTATAACTTGTTAGATGCAATGAGATTAATATTAACTTCAGGCCAGCAAACTTGGTTTAAATAATTGTTATCGCGACCAAAGCAATAAATGATTATTTAGTTGTTAAACATGCTTAAATGTGGCAGAAGATGCAAAATGGTTATGTTGATGACTGAATAGGAATTGTGAAGTCAAGATATTTTGTCATATACAATGTATACGAGACGGACATGTTTGAGAAGTTCATATCTAATTTTGATTTAAAAAAAATGTGTTTTGTGGTTTGATCTTTGTTTGTCAGTTCACTGGCATGCTCTGATATTAGCTCTAGACATTCAAAATTTGTCAATCTATACGATTGATGGCAGGTTTGCTATGTTGCACACTTGGTTAGATAAAATGGGATTTATGTTCGTCTGAAGCTTTCAGGCTTGGTTTATGGAATTTTCTCCGTTCGATCAATCAATGATTGTTTAATGGTAGAAATTAAATAAACCGAAAAATTGTAGGCATATAACTGCATTGAGTTTGTGTAGCCGAGATTTCCTAACAAGTACAATTCACACAAGGCAACTACCGTTGAATGTTGAACACCTAATTTGGCTTTCATATTACATGTATCATGGCTTGATGCACGTCAGACAGTTTGAAAAATGCAATGAAGACTACCGTAGAAATTTGGAACAAAATAGAATAGAGTAGAGTGGAAAATAAATTGCTAGAAAACAATAAAAAAATAGAATAGAATGTTGTGGAAGGGAATTGGAAAAAAACAGAATGGAATAGAATTGAAGAGTATAACCTAGAGTAACAAAGAACCGAATAAAGTAAACTACGATAGGAATCAATCGAATAGAATACGATGGAAAAGTATAGAACACAGTACAATGGAGTGGAATAGAATCGAATGATATTGAATTAAACAAAATAATATAGAATGGAATATAATATAAAAGAATAGAATAGAAGAGAGAAGATTAGAATAGGATTGATTGGAATGCAGTATAAAAATTGAGATAGAACGGAATGTGATAGTCTTGACCAGGTTAGAATTAAACATAATAGGTTAAAAAAGCAAAGAATAGACTAGAAGAACACAGAATGGAAAGTAAAGCAGAAGAACACAACAGTACGAAATAGAATAGAAGCGAATAGAAAAAAGTGAATATAATAGAATCGAGAAGAATATAATGCAAAATATTAGAATAGATTATACTATGAAAAAACAAACAAACTATAGTCCAATAGAAAAAATAGAACGAAATGGAATTAAATAAAAAGATTAGAATGGGGTAGTATACGATAATATGGGGTAGAAACTTATAGATCCGAGTATATTGGAATACAACATAACAGAATATAATAGAAATGAATGGAATAAAATAGAATTAAATAGAATAGCATAGAATAAATTATGGAATGTAAGAGATTAAAGTAGAATATAATAGAATGTAATAGATTGGAAATGAATAGAAAACAACGGTATACAACAGAAATGAACAGAGAAAAATACAAAACAATAGAATTAAATAAAAAGAATCGATTAGAATAAAGAAGAGTAGACTAAAACCGTATAAAGTGGAATTGAATAGAATAGAAGGCAAGAGAATAGAAAAATTATATTATAATGGAATAATTAAGTCCAGAATAAAATAGAGAAGGGCAGAATAGAGTACAATATAAATTAATTGACAATGGACAGGAATGAAATAGAAAGGGAAAATTTCATATAGAATAGAATATCCCAGAAATAAATAGGTTAGCATAGAATAGTACGAAACAGAATATAGTAGAATAGAACAGATTGGAATAGAAAAGTTTGGAATTTAATAGACTACTGTAGGATAGAATAGGGTACATCAGATTTCAAAAGAATCTAATGGTGTAGATTTAATTAGATTAGAATAAAATATAATATATTAGAATGTAATAGAATAGAATAGTGGAATAGAACAAAATACAATACACTTTAGTAGAATATAACAGAAATTAACAGAATGGAATGAAATATAATATAAAATATCATAAGGGAATAATATAAATTAGAATAGAATAGAACCGAACCTTATAGAATATATACAATAATTATAGAATAGATAGACATATAACATTTTAGTGCAATATGGAGTATAGCGGAATGTAATAGGCTGGACTAGGATAGAATGGATTAAATTAGATCAGAGTATAATAGATTAGAACAGAGAAGCTTTGAAAATAAGAGCAACGAACGGATTATAATATAGTAGAATTGAATAGAGTGGAACGGAACAGTATAGGATTAAAAAGAATAGAATAGAATATAGTAGAATAAAGTAGAACACAACAGAAGAATTAAAAAATAGACATGAATAGAATATGAGAAATATAATAGAGTAGAATGAAGTAGAATTGAATTGAAGAGGGCGGTAAAGAATAGCATAGAATGAAAATGAAGAACATATTACAACACAAAACAATTCAACACAATACAATAAAATATAACAGAGTAAAGTTTAATTGGCTAAAATTGTTTAGAATGAAATAAAATATAATAGAATGGAGTAAAATAGAATATAAGAGAACAGTTTAGAACAGAGAATAAAATAGGATAGAAAACAAGCAGCATGGATTAGAACGGAAAAGAATAAAATAGAATGCAATAGAAGAGTTTATTGTAATATAGAATAGAAAAGATCAGATTTGGTAAGAACAGAACAGAATAGAGCACAATAGGATACAATGGGATATAACAGAAGAGAAAAAATCAAAATCGAAAAGAATGGAAGAGATTAGAATAGGGTAAAATAAAATCGAACGGAATCGGACAGGATTGGCTGGAACAGAACAGAATAAGTTAGAGTGGAATAAGAAACAATAGAATAAATCGTATGGAAAAAAATGCTGAATAGAAAGGAATAGATTAAAATGGTAGAATATTTCAGAAAATGATAGAAGTGAGCAAAATTGAATGTAAGCAAATATAATAGAATGCAATAGAATTGATTAGAATGTAATCGAAAATAAAAGTAGGCACACACCTATGTGAAAATTATACTGGAATGATATAAAGAGTTCTTAACTGAATACCCGTAGATATTAGATTGAGCCACATGGTGTAAAAAAAGTGTGTAGAAAATGTTAAAAATTGCTGTCATCTACATAATTTGCGTTCGTAGAGGAATATTATAACCAAGTGACAGGCGTTTCTATGGGGCAATTATTGTCTTTTACAGTTAAATACTGTCTGTAGCGAAGAGCTAATATATATCAAGTATGCATTAGGTGTTGCGAACCTAGTAACAAATTAATACAGTTGTGACCAGAAGGATAAACCAAAGGCAGCATGAACTAAAAGTATAATCTCATGCACATTCGTTTCGTACTTACTGCCGACTCATCAGTAGGAGCCGGTATTACACCCTTTAACCACTATATATTTGGTCAAAGAATGTGGAATAATAGGACGATACAATCTCCTAGACGAACGTGTAAACCTCCAATAGTGAAGCTAACATCATATGAAGTCTACGACAATGCGACTTCAACGCTAACTCACACTATATGATATATATACCGAGTCTGTAAAGGACACTAACACTATGGCTATTGTGTTAGTAACCGATACCAACATTATTGTACCGAAAAGGTACATGGTATTAACACTATGGTTTCCGATTTGGTACATGATACCAGCCTGATGGATATCAATTTATGCTAAAAGTCACCGAAATTGAGAATTTAGAACAATTTCTGAACACCTTTTACTCCAGTAAATCCATACACTCTGGCTTTGATCGATATCAGTTATCACATTTCGCGGTAAGGATGACATCATTCAATTCAATATATTACTGTTAAATACTGTTTGTTGCGAAGAGCTAATATATATGCAAGTATGTGTTAGGCGTTGCGAACCTAGTAACAAATAAGTTCTGTTGTGACAAGAAGGATAAACCAAAGGCAGCATGAAGGGAATGTATAATCTCATTGAATTGAATGATGTCATGCTTACCGCGAAATGTAATAACTGATATCGATCAAGGCCAGAGTGTATGGATTTACTGGAGTAGCAGGTGTTCAGAAATTGTTGTAATTCTCGATTTCTGTTAACTTCAGCATGAATTGATATCCATCTGGTTGGTATTATGTACCAACTCGGAAACCATAGTGTTAGTACCATGTACCTTTTCGGTACAATAATGTTGGTATCGGTTACTAAAACAATAGCCATAGTGTTAGTGTCCTTTACAGACCCGGTACATACATTATATAGTGTGAGTTAGCGTTGAAGTCGCATTGTCGTAGACTTTATATGATGTTAGCTTCACTATTGGAGGTTTACACGTTCGTCTAGGAGATTGTACCGTCCTATTATTCCACATTCTTTGACCAAATATATAGTGGTTAAAGGGCGTAATACCGGCTCCTACTGATGAGTCGCCGGTAAGCACGAAACGAATGTGCATGAGATTATACTTTCCGTTCATGCTGCCTTTGGTTTATCCTTCTGGTCACAACTGAACTAATTTGTTACTAGGTTCGCAACACCTAATACATACTTGCATATATATTAGCTCTTCGTAACAAACAGTATTTAACTGTAATATATTGAATTGAATGATGTCATGCTTACCGCGAAATGTGATAACTGATATCGATCAAGGCCAGAGTGTAATGGATTTAACTGGAGTAACAGGTGTTCAGAAATTGTTGTAATTCTCAATTTCGGTGAACCTTAGTATAAATTGATATCCATCATACCAAAATCGACCGAACCATAGTAAAGAAGTTCATGTACCCATCGTACACATCGTTGGTATCGGTCAACACAATAAAATAGTGTTTGTAACCTTACAGACCTCGGTATATAATATATATATATATATATATATATATATACATATACATATATATAGTGTGAGTTAGCATTGAAGTCGTATTGTCGTTGACTTCAGATTATGTTAGCTTCACTATTACAGGTTTACACATTCGTCTAGGAGATTGTACCGTCCTATAATTCCACATTCTGCGACCAAATATATAGTGGTTAAAGGGCGTAATACCGGCTCCTACTGATGAGTCGCCAGTAAGCACGAAACGAATGTGCATGAGATTATACTTTCCGTTCATGCTGCCTTTGGTTTATCCTTCTGGTCAAAACTGAACTAATTTTGTTACTAGGTTCACAACACCTAATACATAATTATCTTTTATAGTTGCTAACATGTCTATGCTTTATACTAACAAAACGCTCCTGGAGACAACACCTCTCAAACTAAACTTGTCGGGAAATATTTTGATAATTTTGTAATATGACAACACGGATAATGAATTGATAAGCTTCCTTAATTTAGAAAATGAAAACAATGATCTTAAGTTCACACTGAAAAAAGAGACGCGTGGGACTGTATTCCTCGATGTAAAATTCAGGTTAAATGACGAAATATTAGAATGGGATGTTTCTAGGAAGAATAACTATTCGGATATTGCCCTACATTTTTACTGGAATCATTCGTATGGTATGAAAATATGTATTTTGAAATAGATGCGTTAAGAAGTCTTCTAATAGCTCATTTTAAATATAGTCAAGAAAAATTTAGAAGACAAGGATACATTGAATAAAAATGGCTATCAGCAATAATTAATTGAAACGTCAATGAAAGAAGTGTTAAAGCAATCTGACCCTGATTCGATAAATTTAATGCAAGAGAAACGTAAAGATAATCGTAGTACCTTGGTAATTCCAACGTCCAATAATAGAAAAATAAGAATAATACGAGCGAAATATAATATTAAACCTCTTTTGATATAAACATTTACCCTAAGTAGTAAGCTACAAATATCAAGGGATAATATAGAATTCATTAACTCCCTAGAGTTATATTAAATACTGTGCGAAGTTTTTTATCTGACAATTGTAGGCGAGTTGATACGATCAATTGAAAAACGAGAAAAACATGAAACAGCGCGTAAATATGGTACCATCCACTAATTTGAACGGCCTAAGCATTAACATGAATCTGGCCACCAAATAGATTGAGAAGACTGTATATGTATCTATTATTAAAACACGGTAGTGGGTCAATTGAAACTGAATCAATTAATAAAATTTTGAACGTATCCGGAATTTAACTATCGTTGGGCCCGAAACTCAGTGAGATATTGGTTATTATTGGAAACAGATAAATATATGAATCTAATGAATGATATATTCAGAGAAAAGAATAAAAGTGTGATGGAATGGAAAAAAATGTTGTTTTATTTTTTCGTTGATTTCATTTGCATTATTGCTTTAGTTTATTTATCGATTTGCTAGCTATATCTGTTTAATAAGTCCTAATTTAAGCTTAATTTAGCGTGTTAGGTAAACTTTCGAAATTTTTAAAATTTAGTTTTAAATTTATTATATTGTAGGAGGTTTGTTTCGCAGGGCAGCGGTTTATTTTCCGGTGCCTGGTAGCTGACGTCGGAAAAAATCGGTTTCTTGTGTCGTGCTTATAATCAGTCTCACTTTCTAGCTGGCGTCCGTCCCTTTCTCCTCTGTGTCGTCATAGGTGAAGACTAAGTCGTACCATACGTGTATTTTGTGCTATGCTCGGGATAAGCAACTTAAAATTCAGCGTTAGTCAAAATTGACCGTGCTCTAGACGGCAACAAAATAAAATATTGTTAACACAAAATTAACATCTAGGCGCGTAAGCAGTAAGTCATGAATCACATAATTCTTCAGTTTTCATGGCGGGTTTGATCAGTTCTTGCAAGAAAAAACGGAAAGATGATTAATCTAGCGCGTATTAGCCATATTATCATGGCTCACAGTTACTAAATCTAGAGTGCCTTAGCAGTATAGTTATGAGTCACGGATAATAGATCAAGAGCACACAAAAATGTAAATCCTGGCTTTGACAGCTAAGACACAGTAATCCACGGTATGCGTCCGGCGTGTTACGCGCGGGTGTGTTGTTTTTAAACAAAACTCCATTAATTACGAATAAAATTGCAGCTAAAGAAATCTCAACTAAAACTGCTTGAAACTAACAGAGATTGTTTCTAAGACCACAGCCAGGAGAAAGATTGCCTGAAACCAGAATTAGCACGTTTCTTGTTCTTTCATTCCAAAGGCTTTCGTCATTTCAGCGCATTTGTTGATTTATTCAACAACTCAGTTCTTCATCATCATTGGCGCACAGCTAGTTAAACTTATTGTACTATTTATAACCATATTGTAAACCAAAATCATCTATCTTTCTTTAAATAATTTCTGCGAGTTTGATATAAACTCCAATTCCATATCATTAAACCATTCGCACAACATAGCAAAACTACCGTCACATAAACTGACGCGTTTCGACCTTCCGTGATCATCAACAGAGGACAACGATAAGTTGATTAACGGGGTCAAATCGCAATGCATATATAAGGAAAGAAAAATAAGGTATGCATGTCCATATATAGTGCCTGACTGTTAATGTCGGCTAGCTGATATATATATATATATATATATATATATATATATATATATAATATAATATATAATATATAAGAACAAAACAACGTACTCCATGGAATAAAATTTATTAATAAATCTTATTTCTACCAGTATCTACAGCCATTGTTCTGGATTCGTTAGTATATTCGTTCATCCAATCCCACTGTACATTTGTCGTAACCAATCTCCTCTTCGTTATGTTAGCCTTTGTTTTGCGCAATTTAGATCACTACTTTTGAGTAACGTCATTTGGTGTGTCATCGCTTTCATTGTAATTGCGTCCGTAATTGATGTTTGTGTCGTATTTTGCGAAGCGTTGGCTATTTTTAAAGGCATGTCGGTTATGTCTTTGTTCCAGTCCAGTTTAATTTCTCTTTGAATTATTTTCTGCACGTTTAAGCAGGGCTTCAGCTTATTAATTGCAATAGCTTCAAAAGCCAGAAGCATTTTTCTGTTTTTGCCTTGTAGAGAACTGAAAAATTGTTACTACTAACAGCATGACCTGTGAGTAGTACATGTTCGCAAATTGCTGATTTTTGTGCAGGAGCTGTACCCCTCTTTAATAGTTTTTGAGGGAGATGCTGATTTATTTTAGTTTCGAGTCTCTTTTTTGATCTGATGTACTATACGTAGGTACCTTTAAATTTGTATAGACAAAGGTGTATATATATATATATATATATACAAAGTTTGTAATATATATATATATATATATATATATATATATATTTATATATGTATATTACATCACCTGGGGAAGTAGTACCGCATTGAAAATTTATAACATTAATGAACTTTGATTGCACATGTGTGGATAACAATTATTTAAATAAAGTAAGAGTTCGAAATAATTACTATTCGCATAATAAGGAAGTAAAAACACATTAATAACAAATTGGATAATGGCCATTTATTTCTAAAATACTAAACGTCAATTTACAATCTTTCATTTATATGCATTCTGGGTTTTCATTTGATTATTTGGTTAGCAACAAATCTGACTCGGTTTTACTTCTATTTCTTGGTTGGGCTGATTAGTAAGTATGCATGCGTTTGTGTCTGTGTGCCTGTTTGCATGTAATGGTCTTTCTCTAAATAATGATGTCTGAGATCTGGTCATTCTTGTATTGATGGCTTGAGAGTTAACCATTTGTTCGCATTGTTGGCTTTTGCGTGTACGAATTTTATTTTTCCGAGTGTTGTCTTTCGTTTCATCTTGTTGCGCAATTTTGTTTTTTCCACTCTGTAACAACGCAGGTGCGGATTGCAGTGTTGAATGCTCATATTGTTTCAAAATTTCTATGACCGTATGTGCATCTGTTTTTTCCTCTTTAGTTTGTTGCCAATCCGATTGAATGTTTGTTGAGTCTAGTCGAGGGCGTGCTCGGTCTTTCCTGGATACTAGTAAATTGTTGTGGAATTTTGTTGTTCGTGCCCAGTCGATTAGAATATCATGTTGGTGAAACTTTTGAATATTTAGATCAGTTGTTAGTTGTTTTATATAAAGGGCTTCATAAATATATAATACTTTTTGTGATTTTGCTTTATGTAGAATTGAGAAATTGGTCAAATTGACTAGGTGCCCCGTGTCCAGTATTTGATCGGCAATAGCTGATTTTCCTGACGGTGTAAAGCCTTTGTAAATCAATTTCTGCGGTAAATGTTGCTGGATTCTTTTTATCAATTGCTTCTTCATACGTCAAATATATGTGCTATCGTTCATACCTGAGAATTTGTGGACCATAAATGATTTGGAGAGAATTGGCAATTGATCCTTGGCATCCAACCTCATGATTCTCTGTGTACTAAATTTCATATTAACTTTAGCATTGGGGAAATTCTCCTTAGTTATTCTATTCGGCCGTCGTGTAATTGTTGAGGTCGGTACGTCGCCTCTAAATTGTAAGTTTAGGAAGACCTGCTTTACGGTATCCTCTTTAGTGCGAATCTGGCGTGTGCTGATGTTGACATCAATGAACCACTCTGGGTTGTTCATTAACAAAAATTTCCTGAAGTAGCCCATTTCTTCCTCGATCTTGTGTTCAGAGCAGATTTTCCTGATTCTGTTTGCTAGGTTGTTAACTAAATTTCTTTTTTGGGATTTTGGCGCACTGCTTTTGTAATGAATTTATGGCCCGGTGAAAGTGGATCTTCTATGAATGGACAATGTCAAATTCCCATTTTCTTTTCGAGTGAGTTTGATGTCAAGGAAGGGAAAACTATGGTCATTCTCTACCTCGAGAGTGAATTTAATGTCTGGATCGGCTCCATTTGCTTTTTTGAGGATTTCGGATGGGTCTGCTGCTTCTGGAATGAATTTCTTTATATCATCTACATAACTTTTGTAGAATGCGCACTGGTAAATTATACATTTTAGGCTCGTTTTTTCAAGATAATACATGAATTCATCTGCAAGCTTTCCATAGCTACACCATTGGTCTGACGGTAGTATATACCGTCAAATGTAAACTGAACTTTTTCGTACATGCAAATACGAGGTCTTTGATGTCAATAGTGTCTATAGGGAAATCGTAAACCTCATTTTTAATTAGGTCACACAAGATCACCTTTGTCTTATCCAATTGAATGTTCGTAAATAGGGATTAGACGTCAAGCGAGACCATTTTATTCTGTGGAATGTTCTTCTTCTTCAGTTCATCTGCTATCTCGAAGGAGTCCGTAGTAGAGTTTGCGTTTATGATATCGACTGGCCACGAATAACAAATTCAACACAAATATACTAGCTTCCAGCCAAGACCATACACGCCCTCGACCAGACTCAAACATTTGATCGGATTGGCAACAAACTGAAGGGGAAAAACCAGCTGCACATACGGTGACAGAAATTTCGAAACAATATGTGCGTTCGATACTGCAATCCGCACGTGCGCTGTTACAAAATGGAAAATACAAAATTGCGCAACAAGGTAACACGAAAGACTACTCTCGGAAAAATAATTTTTGTACACGCAAAAGCCAACAATGCGAACAGATGGTTAACTCTTAAGCCATCAATACAAGAATGACCAGATCTCAGACATCACTATGATAGAAAGACCCTTAAAAGCAAACATGCACACACACACACACACACACAGAGACAAACGCATACACACTTACTAATCAGCCAAAACAAGAAATGAGAATTAAAATCGAGTCATATTTGTTGCCAACCACATTAGAAAATGAAAAGCCAGAATGTATATAAATGAAAGATTGTAAAGTGAAGTTTAGTATTCTCGATATAAATGGCCATTATCCACTTTACTATTAATGTGTTTGATGTCAATAGTGTCTATAGGGAAATCGTAAATCTCATTTTTAATTAGGTCACACAAGATCACCTTTGTTTTATCCAATTGAATGTTCGTAAATAGGGATTAGACATCAAGCGAGACCATTTTATTCTGTGGAATGTTCTTCCTCTTCAGTTCATCTGCTAGCTCGAAGGAGTCCGTTGTAGAGTTTGCGTTTATGATATCGACTGGCCACGAATAACAAATTCAACAAAAATATACTAGCTTCCAGTCAAGACCAAACGCGCCCTCGACCAGACTCAAACATTTGATCGGATTGGCAACAAACTGAAGGGGAAAAACCAGCTGCACATACGGTGACAGAAATTTCGAAACAATATGTGCGTTCGATACTGCAATCCGCACGTGCGCTGTTACAAAGTGGAAAATACAAAATTGCGCAACAAGGTAACACGAAAGACTACTCTCGGAATAATAACTTTCGTACATTCAAAAGCCAACAATGCTAACAGATGGTTAACTCTTAAGCCATCAATACAAGAATGACCAGATCTTAGACATAACTATGAGATAAAGACCCTTAAATGCAAACACACACACACAGACAAACGCATGCACACTTACTAATCAGCCAAAACAAGAAATGAGAATTAAAATCGAGTCATATTTGTTGCCAACCACATTAGCAAATGAAAAGCCAGAATGTATATAAATGAAAGAATGTAAAGTGAAGTTTAGTATTCTCGAAATAAATGGCCATTATCAACTTTGCTATTAATGTGTTTGTCTTCCAAATTAGAAATATTCTGTGTAATATTCAAGCCAATGGACATATAATAAAGATATATATATATATATATATATATATATATATATATATATATAAATTCAATTTATTGAAATTGTTTCAAAATAGGCAATACTATTAACTTAGTTTTAATTAAAATTAAAAAGGCTTTTTTGAATTTTTTTGCATTAACCTGGATGTTATGTTAAGGTCTTAAATTAATTAAATCTTATACTGCGTTTGCCTACTTATGCTTGTCCACAGGAACAATTCCAATTGTAGAGACCGCTCGACACAGATTGCAGTGGAAATTTGTCTTTCAAACTAGCTTGTTGGTGTATGTTACCATAACTAAGTCAGTTGCAAAATATGTACATTGCACAGCTGATCAAAATCTATCTTTTATGTGCGTCATTTTCTTCTAATATTTTTATTGTAAGTAAAATTGAAATGGTTTATTATTGACAGTACAAACATTCACTATGTGTATTATTATACTATTGTTTTTATACTTTTCTATTAGTGGGTAACCATTAATGATAAGAGTTTTACGCACGCCATCTAACTCAATCTGCAAACAGTCTGGAGAAAAAATATCCTATATAGCTGCAAAACCGGTAAACTGGCTGAATTTCCTTTGCTACATTATAAATTTCGTAGTTCATACCGGCAAATATTTGTGCATAGGATTGACGTTTAGCTTAATCTCGCAAATTTGGTTGAAATATACATAACGATAATCCGTGCAAACAGTGATAGTTTAATTTTACACATTTTTAATACAATACCACTTCCGGAGTTGGCGTGGAGTATATTATGTCTTAATGACAGATTGGTGGTGTCTAATTGGAACTTTATATCATAAGAGATGTTCAAAGAACTTCAGCAGAAAAAAATGCAAACCAGAAAACATAACTTATTGTATATAAAAACATTTTATCTGGTGTGAAGCAGGATGGCACAATGGATAAAATACCAATCTTCGATACAATTATACTCCACTTTGAGATCGGCCTGCAACAAAAATTTTGACAGTACTTGAAGACTTCCCAATATGAACGAACCCGATGTACATAAAGAATTACATTTTCAAGCCTATGCGATATTTACTCTATACTGACAAGTGTATAGGTAATGAGATTGGTGTTCTAAATACACTTACCTCGGAGAAAAAACTCCTACCTAGACAGAAGTACTATTTCACGTTTAACCTGCACTTATTCAATAAATTCTTGAGCGAGATTCCTAAATGATAGTGTACATTTTTCCTTTTATATCCGTTTTAAACTTTGTTTTCGATATGAATAACTCTATCATCTCAAGATGTTCTTGTAGATGTTACATATTTGTTCGTTTTGTCTCCAGCTTAAGCACCACTCTAGTGACTTTGAACATCACCAATGATCTTCTCCATGATTACTGCTTACAATTGTCTTTTGGTGTGCCATAATTGTTAAACTAACGATTTTCATTCTACTTCAGGAATTTTAGCGGAAATTTAAGGGAATACGGCGACGAGGTTTTGCTTTTCACTGTATAAGGCTTGGTGTTTGTTTTCTACCACAAGCCAATGGCGTTCTTCTCAGTGTAGAACATTGCAGATATACTTGCAACTAAATTCTTTAAACACGCAGAGAAAATTGGTGTGCAGAAACTGTTTAAGTTTACATTCTTGTCAAATTTATCCTAATCGTTGCGAACATGATTTTTATACTCGAAGCACTGCTATAAAGCTGCACAAAGCACTTTTCTTCCTCAACTTATGCCAATCCATCCATTATAATAATCAACACACATCAGCTGGTAACTTTCTAACCGACCCATATATTATCTTACTTTTTATTTGTCTTAATATTTTCAACGTTCAGCTAAATAATGACATTTTTCCAAATACATTTTTATAATGTTTATTTTTATTATTATTAGTATTAGTTTATTAATAATGATAATACTGATAATATTTGTAATTTACTTGTGAATCATATTAGTCTGTACACGAAGATACTTTTAACCTGGTTTTACTTCAGAGTAGCACTGCATTCCTGTGTCATTTTCGTGTGGAGAACGACAGCAACCATAAAAATCTTATTTGTTATACTAGCATACACTTATAAATATGTAATATTAGGCATTGATGACGATTTAAGCATGGTGGAGTTGACTTTAGAAAATGCAAAAAACACTAGTTACCCTATATGTCTTTTTTAAAATAATTTAAAATTACTCAATAGCGCTTTGGCTCAACATGTTCAACCTATTCATTTGATATATGAATGTAAAGAATTATTCTTCTAATCAGAAAACCAGCCCAAAAAATAAAATGCAAAATATATATTCATCCGAAATATTCAAGTGAAATAGAAAGGTAATTTAGCTAAGTTTTGTATATGATTTATTTTAACACGCTCAGTCAAGGAAAACGTCAATTCATTTAAATGGTTTCCATACTACCACATCGATCTGTAAATAGAAATAAAAAATATTTTTTACAGGCCACGTTTTTTACACAAAATATGTTTGTATAGAGACAACACCAATCTTATTTTTCATCAGCAGAGTTGGTGTTAATTCCGAAAAGTGTGAATTAAATCTTCAACTGCATCTGCCTATATATATTTGTCCACAGGATCAGATCCAATTAAAGATACAATTAGCTGCTGATTGCTGTAAAACACACACTATTTAAATAAAGTGTGGTTATAAGAATAATCAAAACTAAGTCAACTGCATAATATGCAAATGCCAAAGCGAAACACAATCTATCTCTTAGGAATTTCATAATCTCTTCATCTTTTTATTGTAAATGAATATTCCCAGATTTCTTATGTAATTATTTTTATACATTTCTTTAAATTGTGGGTAGTAAACGTTTATGTTAAGAGAAACGCACACCATCAAATTCAAACTGCAAAAAATCTGGCGAAAAAATGCGTAATGTCCTGTTACACAATATTTCAACTAAACATGTTTTTCCATGTCAATAGGCGATAGCTGTTAAAATGCTTATTTTACGCTACCTACATTTTCTTATGAGAATAAGATATGCGAAATATACGATCTGTTTAACGATTGAACAACACATTTAGAAAAGCTAGAGCATCATTTTAATTGTTTTTATATATAAATCTAACATTCAGATGCAATTCAATGAAATTTTCAAGAAACTTTCCGGAATTGGCACAGCTATAACAGACCAAAAATATTTCATCAATATAATGGTTGAATGAATTTAATTTAATTAATAAATCACAATAATATAGTTCCAACATGCACATAAAAATATTGACCATCAAAATGGTCATAGAGAACCCATTCCTAGACCACCTTTCCGTCCGTATTGTTAAACATTATATACGAATAGGATATCTAATAAAAACATGTATGCGTAAAATTTTTCCAACCGCATTTCATTCTGCTTAGAATTTTGAAAATTAACCCGGACATAATGACATACAAACTTAATGGTTTCCTCTAAAGGAACATTAGCATATAACGGCACAAAATAGAACGAACACATCCAACGACTTTTAACTTTCTAATTGTCTTCGGTTTCATCAAATTCAAAGGAATCACCAGCTTAAATAGTTTAGCCAAACAATTAGCCATTTGATTTTTTGGCCTATTTGGCATCAAAACAATTGATCGAAAAGAAATATCGTGTTTGTGCGCCTTCGGTAAGATATACTCTCTCGGTATTTGTGTTCGTAATTTGTGATCCGTCCATCTTGTAAAAGATAGGATAACAACGCCAGGACGGCCTTCTCAGCATTTTCTGTTGCATCACGCTTAGTGTCAAATTTAAATTGTTGATCATTTATCAAGCAATTGATGTTAGAAACAACTTACGACAACTAAGCCAGTGCAAGATGTAGCGAAATCGCTGTTCTGTCATTTTAAATGTTTTAAAAAAATCATATTGGGTAATAAAAGTTTTGTTTATTTGAAAAATAATTATACTAAACGTGTTGCTTTTTAATTTGATAAAAATAGAATTAAGCAAGAATCGAAATGTATTCATCGTCTGCTCTGACCACTGCGCCACCCTGCCGCACACTGCACACAATTTACAGTCATATACTAACTACTGTTTTTTGGTTAGCGTTTCCTTGATTTGGAGCAAATAGGGCATCTTTTTCGATCTGACGTTCTAGCTAATCACCACCAATCTGTTATTATTGAACAGAAACCGCCCTGCAATAGGATTGGTATTAAATTGAACATGTATATAATCAAACAAAAATTGATAACATGAACGGAAAGTATAATTTCAAGCAATTTTTTCGTCATTACTGGTGATTCATCAGTAAGAGCCGGTACTGATCTCTTTACCCACTATATATTTAGGCGAGGTATGATTTAAAATAGGACGGTACAATCTCCTCAAATGTGTAAACGCGCAGTAGTGAAGCTAAGTTAAGATAAAGTCTTCGATAATGCGACTTCAAAGACAAATCACTATATATATTACATATGCATAGTCTGCAAAGAGTACCACCACTATGGCTATTATGTAAGCACCCGATACCAACATTATGGTACCGAATAGGTGCATGGCTGCCCAGTCGGTACATGGAACTAACATGATGGATTACAATGCATGCTATAGTTCACCAAAATTGAGAATTGCAACTTTTTCTGAACGCCCGTTACTCCAGCAAATTCATAAACTCTGACCTTAATCAATATCAGTTATAAAATTTTGCGGTAATCATGAAATCATTCAATTAAATGTTTAAAAATTAGGCCGCGAACGCTCTAATTGTCCTATCTAGGGCTGAAGTAAATACAATAGAAAGTCCTCGCTGATGTGTACGTTTTAAGATGAAGTGGTCAGCACAATGATAAAGGTATACTTCGAGCCGTAGAAGTTAGCTGTAGTAGCCGGTCATACCACGTGAAGCGAAATAGAGTAGTGTGAGGTTTTGAGACCCGCAGCGTGAGGATTACAAGTTAGATTGCCACTGAAGTTGCCAGGTTTATGTTGAAACCTGGCAGGCTGGCTCGCCGTCAACGTGTTTGAATACAAGCAAAGGAGCTTATGTGTGCTCGATGTTGTGGTCATGATATTCGTAGAGTATGCCCTATGCAACTGAGGAAGATGAGATATGCATTGAAGCTGGCCTGTACCATGATATGAAGCCGATGAATACTTAGTGTTGCTACACAAGGCGTTAGCTATAAGTAGCTGGTCATACCAAAATAAGCAGTGTGGGCTCAGATGTGAACCATACGTTGAGACAGTACTATGTAAAATATATGTATGCATAAAGACAAAAAGTGTACTCAAACATTGCCGCAGAAATGGCACAATACCGAAGAACTGTTTAAAAATGCTACACAATTGTTAGTTAAGAACAGATGGTTATACAACGTGAGAAATGTGAGTGTGAGAAAAGTAAATGAATCATGTGGATACATAGAGATCACGTCGAGTGACATAGGGCGCAAGTGATGCACATTAAGTCAAATATTTGATACGTAGAATAACGAAAAATATAAAAAATATCAGTTACATGTTATGCAAGGCAACCCATTATTAGGTTGAGATTGTAGACAGATCGGTGTAGAAGGTTGTATGTTGCCAGGATCAGGCGGTTCGATCAACGGTTTCTACCTGTCTATGCTTACCTATGTAGGTGTTGCACCTTCATGTTAATGAAGTATTTCGGCTGTCTGAGCAAAATCGAGTAAGGATCGCGATACTTTGGTTGTAGTGGTGCAACAGCAGCGTCGTTACGAACGAGTGGAGCTGCGGGTGAACGAAGACTGGACGAGGAGTATGTCTCAGCTGCTGTTCAGATATTTTACGAAATAAAGTCTAAGGCAGGAAGCTTCGTCTTGTGGGTCATTCTTTGCGGATAGTAGACGAGGGAGCTGACTAGGCAGGCATAGATCCATGCCATACAAGAGTTGTGACGCAGATATTTTGATGGATTCACGTGTACGGGAACTCAAGGCAAGTAGAACTAAAGATAATGCATCGACCCAGTTGCCATTAATGGACGAGGATGCTAAAGCAGCTGTGAGTTCCCTATGCATTCCTTTTACCATACCGTTAGATTGGGGATGATAGACAGACGTCTGGCTTAACATACATCCCTGGATCCGCGAGGTTTTTTTGAAACGAACCGATGCGCAGCAAGTGCCTATATCAGTGATGACCTCATTTGGAACACCATAATGGGCTATCCATGCAGAAAGAAAACCGTAAGTTACTTCGTCTGCAGAAATGGTGCCTAGAGGTAACGCCGCAGGCCATCGTGAAATCTATCTATCATAATTAGAAGGTAGCTGAAAACTTGAACCGTTGTCAGATGAACTATGTTGATGTAGACGATGGCTAGGCGTGAAGTAGTTTGGAAAAGTTGCTTCTTAGAGGGAGTGTGCCGTGTGATCTTGTTTTACTGACAAATAGTACACTTAGAAACACATCGTTGAGAGTTCGGCCTGAACCTGTGACCCTAGAAAGGGTCTGTACGAAATCTCACAGTTGCCTTGCTTCCTGGGAGAGAAATTGAATTAATTGAGTCGAAAACTATTTTCTGCAGACTGGTCGGCAGAACTGGCTTGTTTGGCAGCGTACCCGTGAAGAAAAAAATGAGCAAGCCTTCCCACAGACGGCACACGAACCTGGTTGGGTGACGTGCTACTGGCATTTGAATGGGAATGTCACCGCGCTGTTCTGCTCCCAGAAGGGATGGCGTTAGTGCAGGTTCCCTGAGAATTACGAAGTTGACTGTGAATGGCGAAAGCGAAGGCGAAGTTGGTTTTTGCGAGACGTCTGGCCTGGAAAGTGGTCTGCATTGAAGTTTTGTTCGCTCTTGACATGAAAGATGTCGAATTGCCATTCGCTCAGACGTGACAGCTATCTTTCTACTCTGGCAGGGTACTTGGTGACAGTTAAAGACGTGTTTCGATGTACGCTAGCTAATGATGCGTGATCTGTAAAAACAACAAATCTGCTGCTGCCAATAATGCTGAAAAGGTGGCGCACTGTGTCGTGAATAGCAAGGAGTTCTCCACCGAAATGATCGTATCTTGTTTCTACTGGTTGGAGAGTACGCGAGTAAAATCTAATAGGCCTCCGAAGTCCGTCGATCTCTTGTTCCAACGTGGCCCAAATAGCAAACATAGAAGAATCTGCTGTGAGTAGAAATGGTCATTGAAAATCCGGATGCGTTAACATTGCTACATTTGCTAACGAGTTGATGGCGATTCGAAGTAATTCCTCGTCTTCAGATGACCAAGAAATGAAGTTCTTGCTATGTCCTTTTTGATTTTGCATGTGCCTAAACAACAAATAAAGTTGTTTTTGTAGGCCAAGAAGGAACTTGCGATAGTAGTTAAGGGCTTCCTAAATTTTCTGCAGCTCTTTTACAGTCTTTGGTGACTTGATATACTTGATTGGATTTGCCTTCGAAGGCAAAGGTTGAATATGTTTTGGCTTGATACGATACATTATGAAATCCACGGATTTTGTCGCATTCAGCGTCTTGTCACAGTTGATCTTGAGTTCGTGGTGAGGTAAGTATAAGAGGACATTTCATCAATTCTTGGCATGAGATTCTAAGTCTGGACTGAAAACCATTCTATCATTGAGATATGACATAAGGTAAGCGGCGTAGTCGCGAAGTATGCTGTCCATAAATCTTTGAAATATATGACTAGCATACTTGAAACCCAAAGGCATGTAGAGGTATTCTGGAAGAACATGGAGTGTTGACAACAGTCTTTTCAATATATTCTGGCGCTACCGGGATGTGATGGTAGAATTGTCTGAGGTCAATCACAGAAGTAATTGCTACCGCTCAGATTTTCAAGTAAGGTGTTAATATTGAGAATATGATATGCATCGGATTGGCCACTGAATTTAACTTGCGATAATCTGCACAGGTCCTGTATGATCTGTTTGATTAGGAGACTAAGTGCTTTGGTGATGCCCATGAACTTCACGATGGTCTGATGATTCCCTCTTCCAATAGTCTTGCAAATTGCTCTTGAGCAGCTTTCGGCTTCGCAAGGGTCAGCGGTCACTTCTTGAGTGCAATAGGTTGTCTGGCTGTGATGATATGGTGCATCGTGTTGGAGACTCGTAGCTCCGACTTGCTGAAATCGAAAAGCGACTTGTGTTCTCGATGAGCTGCTGATATCTCTGCTGAATGATGCACTGTGGTTTGCAGGATGACTTTTAAATCCAAATGTTTGTAGACAAGTGTCCAAAATCTTCACTTAAGTACGGTGGAGGGGTGGATGATTTTTTGATTGGCAAGATAAATAATGAGACGATATTTCAACAAGAAATCAGGGTCAATTATGTTGTGTGAGACCTTGGCGACGATGAAGTTTGGAGTCAATTCACGCAGTACACCTATGTTAAGTGTGCGATGCCGGCAACCATAAAAAGGTATGGACTCCCCTATATTTGTTGCAAGTAAAACGCCCTGAGACATCTCGGCCATGGAATCACCCTTGAGAACTGAAACTGCTGCCCTTGTGTCTACGATCAATTCTTCGCCAGTTCTGAAATCGAGAAGATGCAGAAGTTTGTTTGGTTGTTTGGCTGGGTCATACAAATTAGTAGGCTCGGTTGCTGGTGAGATGTCGGGCGTCAACCCGTGGTCAGCAAAACTGTCTGGAGGTAAAATAGTTGTTTCTTCGCTGCCTGATAGGTCAACATCGCGGAACAGCAGGTCATTTGGATCAACGTCGGCCAGTGATAACCTGTGTTTAAAGATAGCTTTAGCTTTGCCATTAATCTCCAAAATAATGTAATTCTGACGTCGATCTAACACACGATAAGGACCGCGCTTTAGTTTGGCTAGAATCCTGTTATTCACGTCGTTGTTGACGAAGAACCATTTGCAGCTATCAGAATCTTTGCGTTTATACATTGGATCATGTTGCTGACGTGTAGGACAGATCGGCCAATTCTGAGCGTTATACTGTAGGTAACTGCGAAGTAGAAACAGAAATACCGGATCGTTAATCGTTATCGCAGTTTCAGAGCGTGATCGGACTAGTTCGCCAGGCAGCCGTAGACATTCGCTAAATACCATTTCAGCGGAGCTACATTTGATCGGCTCTCGAGGTCTTGTACGCATTGATAGGAGTACTTTCGATAAAGCCGCAAGCCAATTTTCTTCTGGGTTGGCCTTGAGCGCCGCTTTCAGTTCCCGGTGTGGCCTTTCGACGAAACCATTTGCTCTCGGATTGCGAGCCGCGATCACGGAGTGTTTGACACCATAGTATTTCAGTAGGGCTGCGAATTCTTCGCCGAGGAACTGTGCGCCACGATCGGTTGTCACTTCAGCTGGAGCACCAAACCGAGCGAACCAATTGAGCTCTAAAGCATAACTGACAGTTTCTTGCTTCATGTCTGGAAGTGGTATGGCCTCATACCATCGAGTGGTGCGGTCCCGTATTGACAGTAGATATCGCATGTTGTTCACGGCAGATAAGGTTACCAGATCAACGTGTATGTGTGTAAATCGGACTTTGGGCACTTGAATGACTTGTGGCGCCGTTTTGGTGTGTCTCGTCACTTTGCATTTCTGACATTCTAGACATTGTTTTGATCACTTCTTGACATGTCGCCGCATGCCAGGCCAAAAATACGTTCTGGATAGAATTTCCACTGAGGCTTCGCCAGATGGATGGCTCATTGAATGGTAAACCTCGAAGATCTTGTGACGGAATTTTTCAGGTACAAACGGCCGAGAGCCAACGCCAGTTATTTCACACTACAGCAGAGTTCCATCATAATCAAATGTTTTCAGGCGATTGACATCAAATGTCCGAAGTGATGGATCATCTTGCTGTGCTGCTTGCAATTCCTGAGTACTTATAGGTGAAGGACACAGGATAGAGGCACAGAGTTCTGCAAGACGGCTCAGGGAGTCTGCAACTACGTTTTCTGATCCTTTGACGTGAGTGACTTCATATTCATACTCGTGTATTCGTGTAAGTTGCGAGTTGACACGTCATGAATATAAATATTATTTCTTTCCTCTGAGCATCGGTAGAAGAGGAAGGTGGTCGAATTGGATCTTGAACTTTCGGCCATCCAGATAGGTGTGGAAGTGTAGGATCGACCGGTAGATTGCAAGTAACTCTTTCCCTAATGTATCATATCGCGTCTCGCGAGGTTGTAGTTTTTGCGAGTAGAAGGCGATAGCTCGTAGTATGCCACTGATGGACTGTTGAATTACTGCACTTATGGCAACTTTGGATGCATCAGTGATCAATTCAAAAGGTTGAGACCAATCAGGAGAATGTAGCATGGTCGCTTTGCATAAGGCCCTTTTGGCATCCTCGTAAGCCTGCATGTCGTCCACGTTGAGCTGAATCAGTTGTGATTTCTTGACAAAACGGCTTTCTGGCACGAGATATTTGTGAAGAGGCGCCAGAATCTTGGCAAGGCAAGGTACGAATCGAGAGTAGTAGTTCATCTTGACCAAGAATCGTCGTAACGCTCGAACGGTGGTTGGAGGCTATAGATCTTGAATGGCACAAACCTTAGCAGGTATATGTGTCATGCCTTTCTCGGAAATTTGATGACCGAGGAATTCAATTGTTCGGATATTGAGTTGGAGAATACCAGGATGTCGTCTAAGTGAAGAATTACAAATGGTAGACCATCTAGTATTTCGTCCATAACGCGTTGAAAAGTTATATTCGTGAGTGCCACCGCCGGTGAATCTAAAAACGGTATATGATACGGAGTCTTTGTCCATCGGTACTTGATAGTAGGCTTTCACTAGGTCTAGTTTTCAACACACAGCATGAACGATAGCGGATCTGAGAAGGTCAGCTGGATTTGGCAGAATGTACGAATCAGACTGTGCAAGAATTGAGAATACGATAATCCCCGCAAACCCTGAATTTTGCTGGTTCACTCTTTGATACTACTACCACAGGCGACGCAAATGGTGAGCTGGATCATGTACAGATGCCTTGTTGACGTTGCATGGCGAATTCTTGCTCGGTGGTCTTATGCTTGTGTGGTGCTAATGGACATGCTCTTGGAGGATGAGGACGTGACTCGATAAGATGATACGATGAGCTGTGATGGCGGCTTCCTCTTGAGATCGGGCATAAAAGAGATAGGTTTAAAAATCTCTTCATGTCGCTTTAGAACATCGTCCGGTTGTGGTACATGAGGAACTGGAGGAATTAGCTGAATAGATGAGACTGCTTTGGCGCGAGTCGTGTGTTTTAGCGCTGATGAAAGCAACACTTTGTCGGCAGTGCGTATCTCTCGTGTTCTTGGACGAATAGTAAGGTCGAAGTATTCGAGGAAGTCACGTCTAATGATGTTTCTTGTCGTGTTGGCAATGAAAAAGGAATAATAGTAACATCTTTTTGAGTTGCAGAACGAGATTGTCTGTTCTCGTACCCCAAACGTTGCTATGTTGGAGTCATTGGCGCAGGTAAGACTGCTGGTGTTGACTGGGTTAATGGGTTTGAAATAATTGTGGCGTAGTAAGCTTACATCTGATCCAGTGTCTATGAGAAATAATTCGCCAGAGTTTGCTTCACGGATGAGAAAGTATGTTGATAGTGGCAACTGACGATCGGACTGGTTGCTGGCATTTGGACGTTTGAAGCATGACTTGACTGGAGCCGTCGCTGTAAAGACAATAATTTGATTGCACTCTACCGCAAAAGCAACGTGCTTTGAGCCATCTGACGTAGAGCGGCCAACAATCTTGGGGTGATCAGCCTCTACTGCCGCAGAGGAGGCTGAACCGAACAGTTTTCCAAACCTTCCATGGGCGGATCCTCCTGAGTTGTAGTAGGGGACCGCGCCCACTTGAACGCCGCGTCGGTGCGCGAGAATGTGCAGCCATTTCTTAGGCAATAGGGTGTGGAGTGGCCATAGCTTCGGTGATTCGGACACCACTCGGCCGGTAGCTGTGGGACTGTGGCCCGGCCTCTGCACGTCGACCTCCTGGGGCTGTTTCGGGACGGTGGTCGACGCTGGTCATGCCTGGTCTGGTTGCCTCTATTATGGACGGCATCGACTGGCCGAATTTGGCCTGAAGGTGGGGTTCTCGAACAGGCTGATGAGGCGCTCATTGGTGACATTTTGTGGATTGAGATTCGGACAGTCGTGAGGTGATGTAACCTTGCTCTGAGGCAGGTGAGCTGCAGTAGTGTTTCTTCCACCACTTGTCTAGACGTGCCCGCAGTACGTCGTCTTTCACTTCAACGGATTCGCGAAGGAATGTGGCCATCTCTTGGAGTGCGGGAGGAAGCTTTTGTATGAATAGTCGCATCAAGATTTCCTTGGGCAAGTTGAATTCAGAGGCTTTCTGCTCCATCTCCCTGTAAAACTCGGAAGGCGTGCGGCTACCTAGGGACATCTGGCTCATCAATTCTGTAAGCCAATCTGGTGTCAAGCGCTGCTTGACAGCGCGTTGCAGGCTTTGCCATGGCTGCGAACATGTTCCCTCAGTGAATTGATGCAGGGTACCTTTTAGTCCGTGTCTGAAAGACATTGGGATTGTCTCCCAAGTCCTCAAAGATATTGAGCCCTCGTCTATTATATTGGACACCTTGGCCAATAAAGTAACACCGTCGACCCACTCGTCAAGGTATTGTGGAACGAATTGGCATATTTTGTACTGTGTCCATGTGTTGGTGCGGCTTGTTGCTGGGCTTACCACCAGGCTTCCTGCATTTCCTGAACTGGACGTCATCTTAAGTGTGTGAGTGCTGTCGAGAATAGATGGCAGTGTTACATCGTCTTCACCCGTCATCGTGTGCCTGTCTTCGAGAATTTTGATCTCGCGAGGGTTTTTTGCTGTGATTTGTGTCTCCGGATATACTTTCTTGTGTGGTATTCAACCAAAGTGCCTGATGTTCTCAAAGGCTAGATGCTGATCAATTCTTTGTTGGCTGTGAGTTCGACGAAACGGGGCACCATTTATGTAGGAGGTTTTGTAGTTCTTGTAATAGGTTTTGTGTGGTAGCTGTCTATTTCGTAAAATTGTCCCATCCCTACATATTAATGCTGGCTGTTATCACCACCCGTTCAATGATCTATCCCTGACCTTTTCCGAAGGGTGAAGTAAGAAGATTCATCCATGTTATCAGACATTTATTTAATGTTATGTTGCAATGCATGAATCAATTCACAGTTAATCAAAATAGACCGTGCTCTAGACGGTAACAAAATAATATATGGTCAGCACAATTAAATGTCTTATACACAAAAAATCACAATAAACACAATCGGCTGTATCGTGATGAATTCACGGAAATGATTGAAAAAGGTGCGATGATATAAATCCAGACTGATTAACAATTTAGTTTAAGGTCACTGATAATTGAGGATAAGAAACACAATAAATATTGACACTGATAATTGATGGATAAAAATCGTGTAAAACAGTCTTAAAAAACATCACAAATAATTATTCCACTGTTAACATCACAAATAATTATTCCACTGTTTGCTAGGTTTTGAGTGTTTGAATTAAATAAATCCATTGAACTATAGAGTTTTGGAAAAGAGATTGAAAACCACCAGATATCCTGATGAGTAGAATCATAACTGAACAGTTCGTGGTTGTGTAAAATGTGGTTAATGCACGTAAAGTAAGTAAGTCCATTGTTTGAACACAGAGGTATAAAAATCAATCGCATGTTAACTGCGTATTGCAGGAGCCGCGTGTTGCAATATCCTAACAACTTGAATAATATATATATATATATATATATATATATATATATATATATATATATATATATATAATATATATATATATATACAGAAGGACAACTGGTAGCTGTTAACCATGAATAATTTATATTATTATTTATTTAATACGTTAGTCACAACCTATATCAATATATAAAATACATACATTATATATATATATATATATATATATATATATGTAGATGTTAATATGGAACGATTAATGTACCATATATATATATATATATATATATATATATATATATATCCATATGATAAATTATTATTTTTCTCTCTTTTCCTTCCTATTTGATTATTTAATCAAATTGTTTATTTATTTATTCACACCTTATGTAAATATATAAAATACATAGAAATATATATAAAAACATATATATACAAATATAAGCAAAAGTGTGAATCAAATGTCTTATATATATATATATAAACTTCTTTAACAAATTTCTTTGTGAAACGACCTATTGGGAGCGAAATGGGTTCTTCGAAATTCATTACATTTCTTTCACCCCCGGCTACTCTCTTACAAGTTTCCGAGGACGAAATCCCTCTGGCTGACATCTAATTTCCACCTTTCACCTCTGGTTTTAAATCTCTTACTCTTGACTCCCTCATACAACTAATATTCTCATTTTTCAATTTATCATATCCATATAGTGGATGCTTTCCCACGTTTTTCTCAATCAATCCTTTTACTTTCAGTTCCAGCGAAAGACCGGAAACTCAAAAGCCCACTCGACCACCCGACGGTTTACATCTCGTCTTCCATCAGTCATAACCTCGTTTAACGGATGCCAGTGATCACTGCACGAAACACTAGCTTCAATCTAGTCGACTCCATCCTGGTCAATTCTACACTTCAGTAATTCAACATCCGCGACAAAGAACTTCGTCGGTCGACGTCTGCTTCCGGTCTGCCATTATTTTTTATCTTACACTCCGTCCGAATCCAGCCTACCCCGCATTGATGCTCGGTCTTTTCTTGGACTGAAGTCCAATTGATCTTATCTAATCAGACGGAATCTCTATTTTTTCACCAGATTGAACTATCGTGAAGTTAATGTATACCGATCACTTCTTCATTTTCTCCCTCCCCTGTTATTAAATACTTTGCTAGTCACAATTTCATCTACCTTCACATATCCAATTTTGATTTGTTGATTTCAATGGTCAGCCTGTTGCCCTTGTTATAAATAAATGTATTATATATATATATATATATATATTGATATCATTAATTGTTTTTTTTTTTTCTTTTCCTCCTAGTTAATTATTTATTTATTATTCCAGCTTTTATACTACCTTATATATATATATATATATATATATATATATATATATATATATATCGTATATATATATATAATAATGATTAATGTATATATATATATATATTATGTATATAGAATAAACCTATCTATCTACGGATAAGACTATTTATATATTCGTCTATCTACCACCTTTTGAGATCCTCTTTAAAAGACCCTTGTTAGTTGTTAACCATGAATATCTTATTTAGGATCACTTATTATTCATTTATTATGATATTCACACCTTATATAAATATATAAATACATATAAATATATATAAAAACGTATATATAAATATTAGCAACAGTGTGAATCAAATGTCTCTAGTCTAATGTCCTATCTCCTAACCATTGCTAAATTTGTATACCATCTTCTGGAACATATTTTTGAGAAAGATAAGGATATAGGAATTGATATTGTTATAGGTCATTCGCAATCAGTTTTCTATAAGCGAGGTTTCTTACTTAGGTTCCCACTTAATTCAGGTTCCGCTGCCTCCCGTTTTCTGACCCTAGAAAATGCTTCATTAAATATTGGGCCTAATGATTTTTCTACCGATGTTACATTCATTACATCTTTCCCTGATTTTATTTCAATCGATTCTCCAATTAGTCTAGTTAATCTGTTGCTGCTGCATAACGCGATGCATTTGCATCCCTTCCAGTCTATTTCATGACCCGTTTCCTTCGTATGCCTAGCTAAGTCTGATCTTTGAATGTATCCATATAAGCAGGCTGTCTTGTGTTCCCCTCTTCGTACCTTTATCGGTGGCATGGTTTCGCCTTTATACCTAAGTTTGCAATCTTTTTAAGGTATCGCGTATACTCCTCATGTCTTGAAGGGTTCTACTCTTTCATTTTGGTTATGTAGTTTATTGCCTATAGTAAGCGATTATCTTAAAACTTTTTTTAATATTGAATTTAGCTGCTATTATTCTTATTATTCAGCTCAATTTTGAATCAGGTAAAACTATCATTTTATGCTGATTCAATACTGTTTCCTTCTTTACTTTGTTTATTATATCAAAATTAAATCTCAGCCACATGTCATTTAATTATCTATCTATTATACTTGACGGATACTCGTTTAGTTCGATTATTTCCCTTAGTCTCCTCATTTCCTTTTCTCTATTTTTAAAATCCACTATTCTTAGACTCATTAATATCATGGATTTAAGAATGTTTATTTTCAATTCATATAGGTGATTTGAGAAGAAATTAAGAAGGAGTCCCGAATAAGTCTCTTTTCTAAAAATATCTCTTTCCAATCTGGGACCATTCCGTTTTATTCTCGCATCCATAATTCATCATTATTCTCTTTTTCTAATGTAAACTTTAATTATCCTAATTGATTGGCTAATTCGAAATATTTATTTAACTCATTATCACCATGATTCCAAATTATAAAAATATCATACAGGTATCTCAAATACAAATTTGGCTTGAGAAGAAATTGTAACAACAGATTTATTTCAAAATAGTGCATAAAAATATTAGCAACGGGAACTGATAGTGATTGTCCCATAGGGACACCTAAAATTCATTTCTGAACATAAAGTAGGTGGAGGACATACAAATATTTAAGATTTCCATAATACTACTTAACGTCATTTTACTACCCTATATTATACTATTATATTATTATCTCTGGGAACTCTGTTAAACAACGCTTCACACTTTCTAATGCTTCTTGTACAGGGACACAAGTATGTGGGAAGGTTTTGTAGTTAATGTAAGAGATTCTGCAGGCTAGTTGTCTATTTAATGGGGTTATGAGCTCCTACCTAATATCTGGTAGCTGTTATTACGATCCGCGTTCAGGATTAATATCTGGCTCTTTCCCAAAGAGTGATGTTAGAAAGCTCAGGCACATTATCATTTTTTTATTGAACACAATGTTGCAAAGCAAAGATACAAATCGTATAAAAGTAGTCACAATAAGCACAAAATATAAATCCAAGTTTTGCGTTGTAACAATTAACCCATTGTATGCTAGCCTTTGAGTGCTAAATCGGATAAATCCACTGAACTGTAGGGTTTCTTTTCCTCCCTTTTATCATAATCTGCACTATATCTGCTTTTCTACCTCACTCTACCATGAACCAGATTTCATCACCAGCCTCCATCTCCCCGTTCTTAACTCAAAAGCTTATATCCAATCTTGCTGACCACCAGCAACAAATGGCGGATGTCACAGGACTACTTGGAGCACTGACTGGCAACGTTTTGATCTCCACCCTACAGCACCATCTACTGCGTCAGGCAGACGAGATTTTGAATGGTGTATCTAGGGAGGTAGCCCTACAAAACCACAGCAAGCAAAATCTCTTTCTATGCACCTCCCTCTCGAAGGACGATCTTGCCTCAGATCTCATCAAGTAACTAGGGGATAACTTCAGCAATCTTAAAGAGATCTCTTAGGGAAAGGGTCGCGCCTTTGTTCTCTGCTCGCACAAAAGATTGTTAGAGGATGAGCTTAGTCATCTCAAACTGCAATCGCCCCTATTATTGTCTGGCAAAGTCAAATTAAAGCGTGACTCCACGCTACTACAAAGGATTTTAGAGAAAGCTCAGTCCCATCAGCCGGACGCCACTCCCCCTCCTGCAGCTAGGCACGCCTTTCCGGGCTGGAGCAATCCAAAGAAAAGCCGCTCACATTACAGTGACATCCTCAGCGACGCCTCTTCCTCCAGCCCCCTCCTTCTGACATCCTACCCATTTGAAGAGCTTCCCATCACCTATAGCCTATACTCCACGACCGTTCCCCGCCACAGCTTCAAGCTTTATTATGTTGTCGTAGCCAACCACGAGGCCTAAAGTCCCCAAATAACGCACCTTCTCCCTCTATTTCATCTGCCAGACCCTCATCCCTTCGTCATGTTACTTTTGCGACCGATGCTGTGGTCCAGAAACCGAATCAACATAAGACGCCTATGGCCATGCGGGATATCGACTCTGCCCCGTCAATTTCAATTCCCTCTTTCCGAAATTTTCATTGACCTTACCCAGGACAGTTGCGTCTTAGCCCCTGATCAGTTCCTGTCCCCTCCCACCCCACCAACGCCGCTCCAGAGCGCCCCCTCGAGCCGAGACATCTCGTGTCCTTACTTTTGAATCCTCCAATTACCTCACCCACCCGACAAAAGTGGGACTAAGGAGATACAGATCAACGCTGACCACTTCATCCCCGTCAACGAGCGGTCAGTCACCGTCATCTGCCCTCGATCTCGCCCCGCCCTCCAGCGGAAGGCCTCCGCACGCTTCTCCTCCCCGGTATAACCATCCTTCCCACAGAGCACTCTCAGCAATTCTCATCAATTGCAGATCACTTACGCCAAAAATCAATCAACTGCGAGCATTTCTATCCTCTAACGAGATAGACATATACTTTCTTGTTGAAACATGGCTGTCTCCATCCATCCACTGTGATGACCATTTCCTCATCCCTGGTTCGTAGTGACAGAACCGTCGGTCGTGCGGGCGGGCTAACTGTCAACGTCCGATTCTCTCTCATGTCCAAACGTTTGTCGACATCGAACTCTCTAGGATTGGAATTTTTCTCGTTTCAGCTACTGATCCATAACCATATTATATCTACCTGTGTTGTCTACAGACACTCCAACCTCTTAATCATCGACGACACTCGCGGGGCTCAACTTTTATCCACTTTCTTCATTCAGCACTCCGATCGGTACGTCGTTGTGTGTGACCTTAACCTTCCCATGGTAAACTGGTAAAATCTAACTTCCGAAAGTCACCCGCTACTTCAACACATCGTGGATAATCTGCTAAATCAAATCGTGCACTTTCCTACCCGAGGGCACCACTAAATGGATTGTGTCCTCTCCAACAAAGAGGTGACCGATGTCCAATCTTGAGAGATCTTCCCTAATCTCAATCACTGTCAGTTATCCTTCCTTATTCCTCTTTTATCCTTTATCCATAGAGAAAACACCCAATCATTCAGATGATTCACCAACTGGGAAGAGTTTGGCCGACTCTGTGACGCCGTCCATAACATCTTATCGTCCAACTTTAATTTCACCACCTCTATTCAAGACATTCGCTCGTCGAATAAGTTAAACAATTTGTTTAAGGCACGCGACAATCTCGCACAAAAATCTCGACTACGCACATCGTCACTTACTCGCGCTCTCGGACTGAGACGTATCGATGGGCGCATTGAACAGGTTATCAACAAACAAGCGCTCCACATCGAAAGACGCATCCGCTCAGCTCCTAACTCCCGGATAAAGTTCGCTGTCATAAAACACCAATTGCTGCAAAAGCCCAAAACCTTGTATATTAACTTCTCTCGGTCGGAGAACTACTGCTTTGCCGACGACTATTTAACTTTTCTCCTAGACTCCTTTTCCACTCCCACTCCGCCTGCTGAGATGTTAGACAACGGAGACGTTGAGAACCTACACTGGTTCAACGTCTCACCGGCTTCCATCGCCCAAGCAATTAAAGACAATAAATCTAAACACTAATTCGATCAACACGATGTCTCGGTCAGCATGATTGCGCTTCTTGACTGGAATATCTTCTCCTTGGTTGCTGATGTTATCAACCTTTGCCTCACAACTACTTTTCTTCACCCGGACTGGCTTAATTCGACGATCTCTCCTATCTCAAAAAATGTCACTTCGTCGATCTGATATTTAAAGATCTCCGCCCTATTACTATCGTCCCTTCTTGGTCCTATTCTTTTTAACCTTACACTCGCGCAGGTACAGGTTGAAGACAACCTTTTCAAGCTGTTCAAATATGCGGATGACTTGGTCATAGTATTCAGTAACCCCACAGCAACCAACCCTTCCTTACCCCTTATATCGGAGCTTTTATCCTCACTCCATTCACAGCTCTACAATATCGGTCTCAAATTAAATCCCGTCAAGACTCGTTTGATGAAACTCTCCTCCAACCCATTCTGCTCTCTCCAAGTTGAAAATTATTCCCTTGATACTGAAATAATAGATTCGACCAAACACCTTGGTATTTATTTTTCAAAATGCCTAGACCTCTCCCCACACCTTTCAGACACTACGTCCAAACTCGTCAAATGGGCCCGTCTGATCTGCTTCAATACTAACAACCGCATTCTCCAACTCACGCTATTCAAGGTCTACGTCCTACCCTTCATTTCATACGCTAACGAATTCTACTGTCCTCTCACTTTCTCCTCCTCGTACTTCATCAAACAGATCTCCTCCAGATTTCTAAAGCGAGTCTTCCCCTACAGCCAAAATTATCGGGAACGCCTACTCCTGGCAAACGTCTTACCGCTTTGGTTTACCCGTTACCTTCGAGTCATTTCTTTTATCCATAAGATCACAACTTGCCTATCACTTTCCAACTTTGCTCACCCAAGACACCACTACGCCACACGTTCTAGCAACTCTTCTATCTTATCTTACTCTACCACCAATATATTTAACAAAATCTACCTCTTTTCCAAAGCCACTAGTATCGTCATCGCTCTTCCCATGGAAATAAAGCTCCTACCCCAGCACAAATGTAAAAAGGCGGCCCACAAGTACTTCTTTAACAAATTTCTTTGTGAAACGCCCGATTGGTAGCGAAATTAGTTCCTTCTTAATTCATGAAGTTTCTTTCACCCCCGGCTACTCTCTTTACTGGTTTCGGAGGGCGAAATCCCTCTGGCTGACATCTAATTTCCCTTTTTCCTCTCTGGTTTTAAATCTCTCACTCTTGACTCCCTGATACCACTTATATTCTCATTTTTTCATTCTTTAATATCCATATAGTGGATATTTTGCCATGTTTTGCTCAACCAAGCCTTCTCCTTTCTGTTTCAGCGAAAGACCGGAAACTCAAAAACTCGCTGGACCACCCAACGCTTTGCATCGGACATCGACTCCCCCTCGTCTACCATCTGTCATAACCTCGTTCAACGGACGCCAATGATCCCTGCACGACACACTAGATTCAATCTAGTCGACTCCATCCTGGTCAATATTACACTTCAGAAATTTATTATCCATGACAAAGGGCTCCGTCATTCTGCGTCTGCTTCCGGTCCGCCATAATTTTTGATCTCACACTTAAACTCATATGTCCGAACCTAGCCTACACCGCATTGATGTTCGGACACTTCATGGACTGAACTCTAATTGATCTTTTCTAGTCAAATGGAATTTCTTTTTTATTTTTTGCCAGATTCAACTATCATGAAATCACTTCTCTTCCTCAACTCCCCCTGTTATTAAATACTTTGCTAGTCACAATTTCATTCACCTCCACATATCCTACCTTTGATTTGTTATTTCAATGGTCGGGCCTGTTGGCCTTTGATGCCAAATAAATGTATTATTATTATTATTATTATTATTATTATTAGTAGTAGTAATAGTAGTAGTATTAGTAGTAGTAGTAGTAGTAGTAGTAGTAGTCGTATTAAATGAGATGTTACAGAGATTTAATTTTAATATAATAAAGAAAGTAAAGAAGGAAACAGAATTAAAATAAGCATAAAATGATAGTATTACTTTATTCAAAATTGAGCTGAAAAATTAGAATAATAGCAGCTAAATACAATATTAAAACAGTTTAAAGACAATCGCTTACTATAGGCAATAAATTACATAACCAAAAAGAAAGAGTAGAACCCTTCGTGACATCAGGAGTATATGCGATACCTTAAAAAGATTGCAAACTTAGGTTTATAGGCGAAACCATGCCACCGATAAAGGTGCGAATAGGAGAACACAAGACGGCCTGCTTATATGGATACATTCAAAGATCAGACTTAGCTAGGCATTCGAAGGAAACGGGTCATGAAATAGACTGGAAGGGATGCAAACGCATCGCGTTATGCAACAGCAACAGTTTAACTAGACTAATTAGAGAGTCGATTGAAATAAAATCAGGGGAGGATGTAATGAATGTAAAATTGGTATAAAAATCATTAGTCCCAATATTTAATGAAGCATTTTCTAGGGTCAGAAAACGGGAGGCAGCGGAACCGGAATTAAGTTGGAACCTAAGTAAGAAACCTCGCCTATAGTTCGCATATTTCTATCTTGTTTTGATTTCCAATTTATATAAAGATATGTTCATTAATAGATATTTGAGAAGACAATGCGAAATCAAATTTTCTTATATCTGATAAAAATTTCTTTTTGTTTTTGCACACAGGAAAGGGTACAATATAAATATATATATATATATATATATATATATATATATATATATATATATAAGGGTGTTACGATATTATACTTACATATATATATGTATATACGTATAATGATTTATTTTAGTCATATGTTCATATATTCAAATACATTTCTTTCTAGGAGTTGCTTAACTTCGCATTGTGCTTACTATTAATTTTGAAATCCATTAGTTTGTCCATACTCTCTTTTCCTTTCTCTCTTTATTTTTGACCTAAGCGTCGCTATGACATTCACTCTCTTTCCATCTAGGTAACTTGCTGCACCATATTTGAACTAATTTGTTACTATGTGCGCAATACCTCATACACCATTGTATACATTAGTTCCCGGCTTAAAATAAAATACAGTATTTGACAGTCAAGGTTTTTGTTTTATCAGTTTTGACTTTTGATTACCATGACATAGTAACAGTACAATTATAAAAATGGTTCGATACTTTCTCTCACGCCTACAACATTCTGCACACTCAATGAGATTTTGTATACCGGGATTTTGAGATAGCTGAAATTATACTAAGGTAAGGGTTGGTCTGCTAATTACAAATAGTTGTATATATATATATATATATATATATATATATATATATATATATTCATTGTCCCCTTCCTTGTGCACGAAAGACGTACGATTGCGTTTTAATGGAGGCATCTACAAACAGACTGATGGTGTCGCAATGGGAAGCTCCTTATCTTTAGTGTTGGCTAAGATTTTTCTAGAGCACCTAGAAAATACATCATTAAAGAATGACATAAGTAAATGTGCTCAATATATACGGTACGTGGATGATATATTTCTTGTCGCAATCACGAACATTGCTTCAAAGTTTCAAAAAAGCACATACGAATATCGGCTTCACGTCAGAGCACGAGAAAGATGACTGTCTGCCTTTCCTAGATGTACTATTAAAGAAAGAAACTAATGGTAAATTAAACAGAACAATTTACCATAAACCAACATGGTCTGCACAGTATTTGCATTACAGCAGTTTTGTGCCATTTCAATATAAATTATCAACAGTTCGTGGTTGCTTTTCAAGAATTGACAGGTTGGTTAGTCAAGATTCTAAAGAAAATGAATATAATAAAGCAATTAACGATTTAATGTCTAATGGCTATCCCAGACAATTAATTGAATCAATTATTAAAAGGGGAATTAAACAGAAACAGATGTATTATGGGCCAGAAAAGAAAACAGTCTACCTAAACATCCCATTTAAGGGGGATGCAGTTTCCCGAATGGCACAAAAGAAAGTTGAAGCAGCATTAACACGCACATTTAATGCAGCCAAACTACGAGTGTTATTTAGGGTAACACACTTGCCTTTACCAGCAATCAAAGAGAAACAGCCGTTAATGTCGATATCAAATATTATTTACCAATATACATGCGCAAGTTGTCGATCAACTTACGTAGGCCGATCGACCAGACGGTTAATTACTCGAATGAGAGAACATTGCAACTTAAACGCCTGTTTTAAATCAAATGGTGAATACACGTCTGCTATTGCGCAACACATCATCGAAACATCGCACGTATGTTCTCCAGACGTAGCATTCAAAGTAATTACTAAATGCAAAAACAAAAGGGAGCTAGCCACATACGAAGCCTTATGGATAAACAAATTGCAGCCGGATTTATGTAAGCAGAAGAAGCACGTACACATGTTCACATATTTCTATCTTGTTTTGCTTTCCAATTTATATATAAAGATATGTTCATTAATAGATATTTGAGAAGACACATGCGAAAGAAATATTTCTATATCTGATAAAATCTTTTTTGTTTTTGCACACCGGAAGGGTACAATGAATTTTATAAAAGCTCTCATTTCAAAAGAATATAACACACATATATATATATATATATATATATATATATATATATATATATGTAGATTTATTTGTTGGCTGAGTGCATTCATATGCGCTAGATATATGCATATATTGAGCTTAGTTACTGAGCCAAATTCTATGTTTTAAACCAGTGATGATTCAAAAAAATAAATAGAACGGTTTAGGAACGAGGTTACCACATTTGTTTAAATCTGCTATTGTGAGTATTGTGCTGTGTATATATTTGGTGATAGGCCTGAAGATGGAACGGGGTTTGCCGTTCCGTAACGTTGCCAGTAAACAAAGATGTGATAGAACCGCATTTCATTGGGACAAAACGAAATTGGACATTGCGATCAATCGAACCTTTGTGAAACTGTCGGTGCAAAACTACTACCTGCGCACAAAAAACGCGATATTGGAAAATATGAAGCTGGCAATCCGCAATCAAATTGCAAAAAAGTACTAAATATCTGTCATCCCAAATTAAACACGGAATATGGCACAAAAAGCACGTATGACAGTCAAAATTTAATTCCGGTTGAACCACAGAATTCATTGACTTATAGATATACAATGCTTGTGTCACAGATTAAGCAATATGAAAAAGACAGGATTATCCAGGGATAAATTTCCGATAATCAGCGTATTAGGTATGCTAACATCCGTTGTTTAATGTATTCCAATAATTCCTTTCCAAAAACTGTATTTCAAAAATTTGTTTAATAATTTGTATTATGAAAACTAGTTTAGTTAGAAAGATACAACGACAGTACTGCTCTCGGATCCTGACGCAGTAGCCACTGTAACGCCCCGGCTAGTGTACCATGCAACGGTACTAGAAAGAGAAATAAGGAATCAGAGAGAACAGTTAATTTACTTTGGTTGTTACTAAGGCCAGGTGGAAATTAACCGGCAAATGCCGTGTCAGTTAGTGAGTAGTAACTGCGCGTGAATGTCCAGACGTTTTCTGAGCAGATGCTCTTGAAAAAATAGAACTGATGAAGCAGAAATTGTTTGTTGCTTTTCAACGTCCGTGACTAACCTTGTTGGTAGTCCACGGCAGCACGAAGATGGCTCGCAAACGTAGAAATCCAGTTATTAGATGATCGATTATGTATGACTGGATGCGTAGCAATGAGGTTAGGGTGACCGAAGACTAGCTGAAAGTGAAACAGCGTAGTAAATGCAAGTAGAGCAGTGGGCGTAGATAGTCAATGCAGCTGAGTAGGCGATAGCAATCACACGTAGCGAGCATAACAGAATATGTTGCGTGGTAATTGCATCGCGCTTATATATGTAGAGGTTAAATTAATTATTGGACACCAATTAACCTCTCATATAAAAATAAATCAATTTTTATTTTTGGACATTTGATGTGTAAACGGCTTCAAGTAAATTCCGTACGACGTTACAAACTCGGTTAAGGTGCTCTGAATAGAGATTAGTTACTGATATGGGGGCCCTTAAGAGGGCCTGGTAATGCGTTCTCTTGAAGTCTTCAGAGTTGAAGATGTCCTAGAGCCTTGGGTGGACTCTGGTTGAGTTGTCGCTCCCGTGGTTGAGCTGTGATCGCGTTGTGGATAGCGTCCTGCAGGTCCTGCACTCAATTGGCTCGTCTCTCCGGTATCCCGCAACAAGATGAGTCACGGATGTAGTTAGTTGTTGGTGAAACTATCAAATCACCAGCGTAGGTATTGACAGCCGACAGAGCGCACACGTATTGACAGCCGACAGAGCGCACCCGTATTGACAGCCGACTAAACGCACACGCGTGAAGCAGGTAGAAGGCAAATGCCACAACTGACTTGCATGGTAAATTACCGTGCTTAAATAGCATGCAATATGTGTACTTGCATACTATTGGTTAAACGTGGTTAAACGTGGTTAAACGGCAATTTGCTTTTTTCTCATTGGTGCAACGTAAATAAATTTGAATTTAATTTACGCAATATGTCGGCGATTGATTTGTGTCGTTACAACACTTTCCTCTCTGGAAGAAAGAAAAAAAATTTCTCTCTGCGAGGCTAGATAAGAAATGCATGACAGAGTTCGAACCAAGTTAAGCAAAAATATGATGAACCATAAGTGCTGGGCTTAAATATGCTTGTTGGTTGCTTCAACAATGATATGATGCCAGGTAACCACTAGGAATTGCTACACAATTGTTAGCTCTAGTGGACGGTCATAGCACGTGAGGCAAAATAGAGCAGTGTAAGTTTTTGGAGCCACAGCGTGAAGATTTCGAGGTAAATCGCCTCTGAATTTGCCAGGTTTAAGATAAAAACCTAAGCAGGTTGGATCGTTGTCAATGTATTTGTATACGACCAAAGGAGCTAGAGTGCTCGACGTTGTGGTCATGACATTTGTAGAGTGGTCTTTGTGAAATAGATAAAGTTGATATATGCATTGAAAGTGGCCTGTACCATGATATGAAGCTGATCACTACTTAGTGTTGCTACACGAAGCGTTAGCTCTAAGTAGCTGGTCATACCAAAATAGGCAGTGTAATGTCATGTGTGAGAAATACATTATAATGTAAAAATATATACATTAAAATCAAAGGTAACTGCATAAAAAATATGTACACGAACATTGCCTCAGAGATGGCATAATACCAAAGAACTGTTAAAAAATGCTACACAATTGTTAGCTCAGAACAGCTGGTTATGCCACGTGAGACAAGTACGAAAAATAACGTAAGGTTAAAAATTTTTATAGTTAATGTTAATGTTTAAAAAAAAATTAATTACGCGTTATACAACGCAGGTTATTGAGATTGTGGGCAGACGGAGCCTGAGACGTGTGTAGAAGGTTGAACGCTCTTAGGATCAGGCGGTTCGATAAACGGTTTCAACCTTTCTATGCTTACTGATGTCAGTGTAGCGCCTTGCATAATGATGAAGTATTTTGGCTGTTTTAGTAAAATCGGGTAAGGACCGCGATACTTGGGTTGTAGTGGTGCAACAGCAGTATTGTTGCGAACGAGAACTCTCTTGCAGCTGTGGAGCTGTGGGTGAACGAAGACTGGACGAGGCGTGTGTCTCGGCTGCTCTTCGGACATGTTACCGAAATGAAGTCGAAGGCGGGTAGCTGCGTCTTGTGGGTCATCTTGTGCCGGTAGTAGACGTGGGAGCTGACTAGGCAGGCGTAGATCCATACCATACAAGAGTTGTGACGCAGACGTTTTAATGGATTCTCGAGTACGAGAACGCATGGCCAGAAGAACTAAAGGTAGTGCATCGACCCAGTTGCCATTAATGGACGAGGATGCTAAAGCTGCTTTGAGTTCCCTATGCATTCTCTCTACCATGCCATTAGCTTGGGGATGGTAGGCAGTCGTCTGGCGTAAGATGCATCCCATGTACCGCAAGGTGGTTTTGAAACGATCAGATGAGAAGCAAGTGCCTCTGTCCGTGATGACCTCATTGGGAACACCATAATTGGATATCCATGCAGAGATAAAACCGTTAGTTACTTCGTCTGCAGAAATGGTGCCAAGAGGTAATGCCGCAGGCCACCGTGTAAATCTATCGATCATAGTTAGAAGGTAGCTGAAACCTTGAAACTTTGTCAGATGAACTATGTCGATGTGGACGATGGCTAGGCGAGAAGTAGATCGAAAATGTTGCAACTTAGAACGAGTGTGTCGTGTGATCTTGTTTTTCTGACAAATTGCACACTCTGAGACCCATCGTTTAACATTCTGCCTAAGTCTGTGACCCCAGAAACGATCTGTATGAAGTCGGACAGTCGCTTGGCTTCCTGGGTGAGAAATTGAGTGAATTGAATCGAAAACTTTTCTCTGAAGGCTGGTCGGCAGAACTGGCTTGTTGGGCTGCGTACCCGTGAAGTAAACAATTGGTAAGCCTTCCCAGAGACGGAATATGAACTTGGTTGGGTGACGGGCTATTGATCTTTGAATGTGAATGTCACCGCGTTGTTCAGTTCGCAGGAGAGTTGGCGTTAGTGCAGGTTCACTGAGTGCCACGGAGTTGACAGTGAATGGTGACGGCGAAGGTGGTTGTAGAGAGACGTCTGGCCTGGACAGGGCATCTGCAATGAAGTTCTGTTTGCCCTTGACGTGAAAGACGTCAAATTGCCATTCGCTTAGACGAGAAAGCTGTCTTTCCACTCTGGCAGGGTACTTGGCGATAGATGAAGTTGCGTTTCGAAGTGCGCTAACTAGTGGTGCATGATCTGTGAAAACAACAAATCTGCTACTGCCAATGATGCTGATAAAATGGCGCACTGCGTCGTGGATGGCGAGAAGTTCTCGGCCGAAAGTGTCGTACCTCGTTTCTACTGGTTGGAGAGTACGCGAGTAGAAACGATAGGCTTCCGAACTCCGTCGATCTCTTGTTCCAACGTGGCTCCAATAGCGAATTCAGAAGCATCTGTCGTGAGTAGAAATGGCTTTTCAAAATCTGGATGTGTTAGCATTGTGGCATTTGCTAACAAGTTGATGGCAAGTCGAAGTAATTCCTCGTCTTCGGATGACCAAGCAATGATGGAATTCTTGCTAAGTCCTTTTCGGTTCGGCAGGTACCTGCTCAAAGGATAAAGTTGTTTTGAAAGGCCCGGAAGGAACTTGCGATAATAGTTTAGTACTCCCAGGATTTTCTGCAACTCGCTCACTGTCCTTGGTGACTTGATATTCTTGATTGAATTCGTCTTTGACGGCAACGGTTGAATACCTTGGGCCGTGATACGATGCCCTAAGATGTCCACGGATGTAGTTGCAATCTGCGTCTTGTCACAGTTGATCTTGAGTCCGTGGTTGGATAAGCGTGAGAGGACATTTCGTAGATGCTTCGCATGAGATTCTAGATCTGGACTGAATACCATAATGTCATCGAGATATGACATACAATAAGCAGAGTCGTCGCGAAGTATGTTGTCTATGAATCTTTGAAATGTCTGAGTAGCACACTTAAGTCCAAAAGGCATGTAAAGATATTCAAAAAGGCCAAATGGAGTGATGACTGCAGTTTTCTGGATATCTTCTGGTGCTACCGGGATGTGATGGTAGGCTTGTCTGAGGTCTATGACTGAGAAGAAATTGCTGCCGTTGAATTTTTCAAGTAAAGTGTTAATATTTGGAATAGGATATGCATCAGATTTTGTCACTGAATTTAGCTTACGGTAGTCTCCGCAGGCTCTGTACGATCCGTTTGATTTAGAGACCAAGTGCAGTGGTGACGCCCATGAACTTTTCGATGGTCTGATGATTCCCTCTTCCAAAAGCCTTGAGAATTCTTCTTGGGCAGCTTTCAGCTTAGCAGGAGCCAATGGTTGCTTCTTGAGTGCAATAGGTTGTCCTTCTGTGACGATATGATGCATCGTGTTGGAGACTCGTAGCTCTGACTTATTAAGATCGAAAAGCGATTTGTATTTTCGAAGAGCTGCTGATATCTCTGCTGAATGATGCACTGGGGTTGGCTGAATGACCTGTAACTTCAAACGCTCGGAGGCAAGTGTCCAAAAGCTTTGTTCAAGTCCGGTGGAGGGGTCGATGATATTTTGTTTGGCAAGATCAACAATGAGCCGAAATTTTAGAAGGAAATCAAGGCCTATTATATTATGTGAGACCTTAACAATGATGAAGTTGTGGGAAAATTCACGTCGTAGACCTATGTTGAGTGTGCGGTATTGGCAGCCATAAGTTGGTATGGGCTCGCCTGTAGCTGTTGCGAGAAGAACGCCTAGTGACATCTCGGCCATTGAATCACCTTTGAGAACTGAGACTGCCGCACCTGTGTCTACGATGAACTCTTCGCCTGTTTTGAAATTCAGAAGATGCAGAAGCTCGTTGGGCTGTTTGGCCGGGTCATGCAAACAAGTAGGCTGGTGATTACGACCGCAATTTTCTGTTTGGTTCTCTATGTGAAAAATTCGGCGTGGACGAAAAGAGTCGACAGGGATGTCGGATTGTAGTTGGCTTCTTCCCTGTGGCGCCGTTGATGCCGTTGATGTGCAGAAAGTACGGTGTTTTACTTCCTGCGCCAGACGTTTTTACAATACTGATGCACACTTCTGCTTGCGGTCTGTTGTCCTCTCCGTCAGCTGTGGAAATTGGCCCTCATTCGGAAATTCTTCGGAACAACAAAGACAGACTTAGCATGAATAAAAAACTTCTGGTGGTTATAACACCAGTTCTTTGGGGCATATTTATTAAAGGATTGCGGAGATCTCGATCGCCGCCTACCATTATAATTTGACTTGGAAACGAATTTTGGTCGAGCATTCACTTGATTTAGCTCGGATTTGGTAATGGCTAATCCTTCTAGAAGTTTGGCCATGTTCGCCACTGTTCTCTCTATAGAGTAGAGTCTATCATCTGGCGGGGGTGAAGAAAAGGATGATGGATTCACTTTGGGTTCCAAAACCCTATATTCTAACTCATCTCTCAGATAAGTCATCTATAGAGAGAGTGTTGGGGAGCTGTCTGGCAAAGAGTTTTAATGTTTGGGGAAGATTGTTAATAAAAACAACCTTAGCCTCATGGTCAGAAATGTTGGTTTCATACCAACGTTTCCGTAATTATCTCAGTATTTCTATGGGGCCAAGATTTGGCATATCTAACTGCGCATATTTGTTTATTATCTGCTCAGTCTCCGTGGGTCCAAGCAAGGATTCTACCTCGTTTTGTAGGCCCAAAATGGGATTAGGTAGCTTCCTAATGGCTTCAAGCTTAGGATAAATCCGTCGCTGTAATTCAGAAGGTAGTTTAGCAAAAACCTTCGACAGTTTTTGATGACTGTCATAATCAGGAAACGGGGAGAAAGCGGAGTCTACGCGCATAAAGAATAGCTCACTATCTCCATCCCAAACAGGAACATCAATATCTAAAATTGGACCTGACATTTTTACAATCTTACGGGATCTTAAAAGCATAAATTTATAAGCAATATGAAAATATATAAATATACTTTAACGAAACGCTTACCCACAAAAGCTTCCACAGTTGAATGAGCGCAGAAGTAACTTCTTCCAAAAATCTGCAATTGAGTCTGTCGAGTACGTACGGTGCCGTTTTGTACGTAGGAATGATGAGCAGAGGCTCCGTTTTATTATTATTATACCCCCCAAAAAAAATTCACCACAAATCCACGAATATATATACCCAACAGAATTCCAGAAAACCACGATCACGGTAGAGAAAAACGCAAATGTTAATCGATTTTTATCCCAAATAGATGAAAAAGGAAGTCAATTTTATTTATACCAAAAAAATCAGAACAATAATCAATATCCTGGCGCGGTCGCCAATTTTGTAAACGCCCCGGCTTCAAGTAAATGCCGTACGACGTTACAAACTCGGTTAAGGTGCTCTGAATAGAGATTAGTTACTGATATGGGGGCCCTTAACAGGGCCTTGGCGGCGTTCTCGTAAGTTATATATATGTAAGTTGATGTTCTGTTCCTTGGGTGGACTCTGGTTGTGGTTCCTGCTGTTGTTATCACGATGTGGACAACTTCGTTGAAGTTCTGCATTAATTGGCTCGTCTTGCTGGTTGAAGAGCAACACGGTGAGTCACGGATGTTGCCAATTGTTGGTGAAACAAATCAATATCCAGCGTAGGTATTGACAGCCGACAGCACGCACATGTGTAACACGAGGCAGAACGCAGATACGACACTTGACTTGCATGGTAAATTACCGTGCTTAAATAGCATGCAATATGTCTACTTGCACACTATTGGTTAAACGTGGTTAAACGGCAATTTCGCTTTTTTCTCATTGGTGCAACGTAAATAAATTTGAATTTAATTTACGCAATATGTCGGCCATTGATTTGTGTCGTTAAACAGGGTATTTAGCAAAAATAGTTTAATTTATTATCTTTTTTTAAAGAACAACTGTTTATTTTAGCAACAGGTATCAATAAATCAATTAATTTAGAACTAATTCTACACAACATATTTAAAAGATTTGCTGATTTTAAATATTATTAATGTCTGTTGAAATATTTTCGTTATTTGAGTATGTTGGTTTTTTAGAGGGTTGTATATTTTATTTATACTTTAAAATTATCTTCTTATTTATCCTAATCCTATGTGAGTAAGCCAAATGCTTTGGCGTTATTTTGGTTTCGTAAATTGCACCTTCCTTTATTCGGCATGTGCAATGTCCTGTTTATTTTTTATTTCAGAACTTGCGTTTTTTATTTATAAGTATTTGTATCTGCCATATGTATCCGAAGCAGCTATATCGGAGATGGTCATATTAATCGGCTGGGCTTTTCTCGAAGCCGCTCGATTGTTTCTGTCCTTCTTTGCAGCTGAAACTAGAGAAGCCAAGTTGAATTTGTTTGCAGTTTTGTTCTCTGTTCCAACTTTGCTAGGAATAGCATTTTTTCTCTTTTGGCAAAGTTATATTTTACGTATAGAAGAGATAACATGCGTAGCAATGTTTATCACGTCTGGCTTGCAGCTCGTTTTCCAAGTTTTCCATTTAGTTCCATTTACGAGAAAGCAAAAGCTCGCCTAAATAATTTTGAGTTATTTTTCTTACCAAACACTTGTTTTTCCTTTATAGTGTCTGCTAACATGGACCGATTTTTCTATTATGACGATGCCATTAAACCGGATTTCGATCAGTACTCATTGTTTGTTGTTTGTGTTGGTGTTGGTAATTTGTCACAGCTCACCGCGGATCTTATCATTGAGAACTTAGTTTGCAAAAGAGTTGGTTATTTTTCAACAGATTCCGTAACAGCTGTTGTTGGCAATGATCCTTATGCTGTCAGGAGTAAGACTATGTCATTATGCACTTCTATAGAAGTAAGTATGTTTATTTTATCATTGCAACAGAATGTTGTATTTACTTTTTATATATAATTTTTTTCTCGTTGAATAACATGTCATTTAACTATCTGATTAATACTACAAATATGCATTATGGAGCATTATTATATGTGCTATTCGTTGCAGTGTATGTGGAATGTGTTTATTAACATTTTAGTGTTTTAGAGGCACTTATAATCCAACTGGCACCCTTCGCGGATTCTCCTGTTCTTTTTATTCTGAGTAACAAAATACTCTCCAGAGCTAGTATTTTAGATTGCTCCAGAGATTGATATCCAACATTCGTTAGTTTCATTCCCTATACAACCTTTAAAATCATCGGTTGTAACTCCAACGTGTTCATGCTCGAGATCTGCGTCCATATTGATTACTATTAGCAATGTTAATTCCAAAAACAGATAAGGATACTTTATAATGTTAATAGTAATAAATGCTTATTTGTCAACAAAATCCATCTGGCCTGACGATTGAAAAGATCAAAGTACAAATCAACAGCAGAATTATGTAAGAACGAGTAAAACATTGACTAGAAATTATTTATCAGTTAAGATAGAAATTAGGTTGATACAAGATGGGTGGGAAAGCTGTCGCCTCCCGGTTGTATCAGAGCTCCAACTAGATACAAAAACAGAAGTTATCTTTGACAAGTATAATATCAACTAGAATGGATTCTTTAAATATGACAGAATTCGATTATTATTAGAATTAAGAATTTCAATTTATAGCAGCCTTTGCGCATAAGTTGTGTAACATTTTATTTGATGAATTCACAAGGTATCAAACAACAGACATTGGTTTTTTCATAGTCTGACGAGGATCGGCTAAAACTGAAATAGTAGAAAACGCCAATAGAATTTAATTGATGATGAGAGAAATTTGACAGCGAAAGTCTCGTATTGACCTTATGTACAGGAGAAATGAATCTTATATGACGAATAAACCGTAGGGGTATGATATTAGATAGGAAGAGCTCTCGATAATCCTGACTAACAGGAAGATCCATTTCAAAATGCAAGAAGCAACTTGATCTTGAATAAATGAGGATGTCAACGTGAGGGGCCAGTAAAGCTCACTGAAGTAGAATATGAAATGCAGGACATAAGCTTTTAATAAGGTTAATCTTGGGATTGGGTTCTGTGTCTTGAAGCTTATTAAATGAGCACATTTAAAAAAACTTGATTGTAACCTGCTTGAAATTTAATGAGAAATACGTAGTATGATATCCAGGTATTTGACGTAATCGATGGTTTCCTTATCTAAGTGTAGGTTGGTAAACGTCAAGGATTAAACGAGCCAGGATCAAGCTTCATTCAGCTAGTTTTATTTGAGATTAAGTTGAGGCCAATTTCGTGAGGTTGAACTTGCAATAATTATGGTAGTTGAGCGATTGGTGATACGAGAGAGCCGTGACTAGCAGCGCACCAAAATTCTATTACTGTGTCATTGCCATAATTAGAAAGTTATTATTCGGTATCCTCAGCTCGAATTTGTGAAACTGATAGGATTAAAAGTGCAGGGCTGGTAACTGAGTCCTGCAGAACGATAGGACGGCTAGAGATTGGTCTCGAGTGACAATTGCCGATTCTTACGGACTTTGATCGGATTCGGAGATACCAGATAAGCTTTAAGTCGCGACCACAGATACCATTACTTAATGGAACGGATTCAATCGCCGGGAAGGAGACGGTGATGAATTCCTTGGAAATATCAAGAAAGAAGAGTGCAACTGTGGCATTGAGATATGAAGGAATAGCAATGATTTAGGGCGCTAGGTAGATTAATGGAGAAGTGCCCAGTCACAAATTCATGTTGATCATCGAAAAGAGTGAAACTGGCTCTCGATTTGATCAAAGGAGATAACATGTGTCTAGATTTTAGTAATTGTTATTATCACCCGCGCAACCAATGTTCCTTTAATCATATAAATTTTCAATTCAATAACACACCCCCATGTAACTTGGTGTCTGTTCGATAATGGCAGATTGGGAATTGTTAGTTGGAACTTTTGGCCTAAAGGAAGGTCATATAAGCTCCATCTTAAGGAAATGCTAACCAAGAAAAAATAGTTCGTCTATAACTGAAAATTTTATGTAGTGTGCGGCAAGTTGGCTCAGTGGTAAGAGCAGGTTCGAGCCCCATTCATGGAAAATGTTGGACAGTGTGTGATGAGTTTCCAATAAGGACAAAACCGATCTGCTGGAGGAATTGCACGTTCAGTACTAAACAATGCTTAGTTTGTACCGACGAATGTATGTACATAAAGGATCAGGTGTTTACATCAAGATCACAACCTTGATTATAGTCAGTGTATAGCCAGTTTGCGTTTCGTATGTGTTGAATATAGGAGATGTAGGCTAAACGGGATTATAGTGTATCATGGACCTGGGGAAAAGAAGATGTATTTAATGTATCCACGTTTGCTTTCTTTGGTTTTCATTGTTCCGCGATGATCCTATTGATCATCATTTCCAAGTACGTGCTGAGTTCGGCTTCCTGATGGCTGGGTGTTGATTCGTCACATCACTTCCAAGGCTTTCACACCTCTTGTAGTAGCCGCTGGAAATGAAGTTAGATTTGATCTTTTCCTGTGGTTAGTACGGACTGTATGGAAGCCTTTAGAACGATGGGGCGAATCAGCAGTCATCCATCACGTAGCTGAACTCAGAGCCTACTTAGAATTGATGATCAATCGGATTATTACAGAAGTATGAGTACTAATCGCAAACTCACGAAAATAAATCGTGGATTCGTGAAATTTGATGGTTGCACTGCGCAATTACTTTCAAGAAGATATGTTGTCAGTTGTGATTATTTTATTTAAAGTTATGTCATTGCAAATTAGACTGAATGAATCCCAGTTAATGAAACCTGGTTGTTTGAATGATCTCCTTTGATGCAGAGGATGAGAGTAGAGTAAGGAAGGATACTTGTCAGTGATCGAGGTTAGGGACGTTCACGTCGTTAGAGAAAATACGATCAATTTTATTACTGCCACGCTTAGTGAAGTTTACAAACTGATGTAGCAATATTTCAACAAAAGGCCACATCAGTCATGATTTTCCAAAACAGTGTACTTGTCAGACGGTTGTGTGAGGAAGGTGGCCAAAATTTTGGCTATGCGGATGTCATCGGTGATCGTAAGATTAGGAGGCATGTAGACCAAACAGAAAGACCGACTTTGATTCAGTATCGTCAGCTAAAAGGTAAAAAATTCGAGTCCTTAAGAGTTAGAGGTAGCCAGGCCCTTGGACATAAGAGAGGATCGCCCGTCCCCACGGATAAAAACTGTCACTTCGAAGGGAGGAATAACCTTTGATGTACAAGAGATCGTCAGCGTGCACAAAAGGGGATAGTAGAGTTTCAACCGGCAAGTAGATGTTTAGCTCATTTCAAGGAATAAATGCCATTAATTGATTGACTTATGGATGGGGACACCTGCAATTTATGAGAATTACGCAGAACTAATCAATTAATTCAATTTTATCTGAATTTCTAACTCTTATAGTTTTAAAAAGATTCACTTTATCACAATTTTCTTTCTCGGATGAGGTTTTTACGCTTGCTATGTAAATAAGTTTACAGAACTTTATAAAACGAATACCTTTACATGCATTGGCTTATTAGTTAATTATGATTTTTTGTCAGCTTTTTCTCAGGTACTTTATTTAGTAGAGTTAATTTATTTTGTATCGTCAGCATCTAAAATGAATCGTCTTTGGTGCTTTCGAATTGTTCATAATATATCACATTACCGATATTGCGTGGATTACGACTGTATCTTCAATCTCTCTTGCTATATGATTAATATTGTGGCGGGTTATTTTACTGAATTTACAAAGGTTTGCAGTCCCACGTGGATGGCCAAGCCGATAGAATCCACAGCTTATCTTCGAAACTATTTAAGCTAGGAAGAATGTAGATTCAAAAGGAACTGCAAAGTTTAATGCCGCGATTTGAAGCAAGCTGTTCGTACAACCTGGGTGAAGCGTGCCGTTGTGGTGCCTATGCACACTAAAGGCAAAACTGGTACTCCAACCTTCCATTGTGATATAAGTCTGCTCTGTGTTGCATAAAAGGAGATGATTTCTATTATCCTACAAAGAATTCGTAAATAACTAAAGGAATGGGCGAATAAGTGGTTATTTACATTTCATAACTAATAATGGATAAGAGTTATGCTGATATGAAGTATCAGCATGAAAACGTATAGTTCATAATGACATATGTTACAAATTTAAACAAGAATAGTGAATGCTGACACCCTTGTCGCGAACAACTATTTGTAGTAAGTTTGTACGATAATTATTTATAGACCCTAAAGCAATCAGAATTATTTGTGTAGAGCACGTGTAATATTTACAAATTTAGTGGGAATGCCTGTTTTCGACACCGCTATTTAACTACTTGTCTTTAAATAAAAGCACGAATGGAACGTATAATCTCGTGCGCATTCGTTTCGTGTTTATTAGCGATCCATTAGTAGGAGCTGGTATTATAACCTTTACCGACTATATATTTGGGTCAGAAATGTGGACAAATAGAACAGTACAGTTTCCTATACGAATGTTTAATACTGAGTCCTAATTACGAGTCGCCAGTAAGCAGGAATTGAATGCGCACGAAATTATACGTTCCGCTTATACTGTCTTTGATTTATCCTTCTGGTAATATTGGAACTAATTTGTTACTAGGTGCAGAACACCAAATACATAATTGCATTTTTATTAGTTTTCTGCCAAAAACAGTATCTATCTGTTATATACCTTGATGGTTACTACGTGAAATGCGATCTTTTCATACCACCACCATCCTTAAATAAACTCGGTACCAAATCATCGGGGTCTGCAGCTTTGAGACGTTTAAGAGATAAGATTGCATTCCGTATCTCTGACTTTGATGGATGTACGATATTAATGTTGCACACTATTGACACATGCATAGTTTCGAGATCATGACTACCGAAGTTGCCAAAGACGACACTTATTATCGGTTATTATATTGTTGTTACAATCATTTATTGTTCCGCCAATTTTTAATTTTCTCGGCCCCGTTGCGCGAATAAGTTGGACAAAACTTGAGCTCTTGCCTAATACGAACGATTCAATATATTCTGCTTTTGTGGTCCTAAAGGATTTTCAATAAACTTTAAGTTGGTGTCTAAGGGCTATAGGAGCATTATCATATACCGAACTAGCAGGAATTTGGCGCCTAGTTTCGAGTGTTTTCATAGACCTTCCAGAGACAAAATGACAAATTCTACTGGAACTTATGACACCATATACAGAAGTATGCATTCAACTTTGCAACTTCATTGGAAAGATTTGAGAGTAGCTGACAGGTAACGTTTCTTGGTAACAGCATGAATAACTTTCGCCGTTTATGGAGAAACGCAAGCATCTCACTCTGTTTTAAAAGCTCGAGTGAGCAATATATTTGTGAGTGCAGCTTAAGATACGTTGTCTTTGTGGTTGAAGATCTTATACGCTTGTTATTTGAGGGCATAATACATAGTTTCACAAAAAAGGATAAGCTACGCTGATATCCGTTGGCTTGTATTACGATTCGCAAATAAGTGCATATTAAACTTGTCATGGTTATATATATATAACATATTAGGCAAAGAAATAAAGCCGCATCAATTCCATTATCAAACAACAGATCGGCTTAAGACACAAACTGAGCAGATTCTGACGACACAAACAAAAGAAGACAACCACAATCATATTTGATAGTATAGAATTAGTTCGTGTCCCAGGTTGATGTCCACATGCGCATAATATTTGTTGTTTGAAAATCCTGCGCGATCTGGTATCGAATCTTGCTGAACGATCATATCACAGATTTTTAGCTGAGTCACCTTAAGTGTCTTGTCTTGAGTTGGAAAAGCTAACTGTGAGGTTTGGCTTTGTTTATTAAGGAAACTTTATTATCTATGTCACCTTGCCATGAAGATTATTCGGCCTAGATTGTGTTATGTATATGTCTAGATCTCTTAGTTTTTATATGTGCTGTCTAGGTAGGCATCTCATTCAAGGCTATATGCAAATTCATAAATCATTTCTCTATTACAATGTTCTGTTTTAAATTATAAATTTCATCATAACTATTTTAGAATTATCATACCATTTTTCTATTTTGTCATAGTTGTGCGGCAATAATGGATCAGTGTTTAAATGCTGTTTGAGTTGTTGATGTTGATGATGATGCGACAAAATTGATCGTAGCACTATATTTATAGTCTTCTACTAAAGCAGATTGTCGGTCCTCATCTTTACTGCTAAAATTGAACGACTGCTTCTGCCATCGCACAGGCTGGTTCGCTATAATCGCTATCGATGACCATTCTAACTAGCATACATTTGCTCCTGGTAAAGCGCATTAGTGTTGGTTATTGACGTTATTGACTGTAGCGTAAATTTCACCATTATGCGTACAAAAGGCTTCCAGCACTCTGCTGGTACGCTGGAGCTACGGAGTTTAAGTGTGACGTTTTTGGCCATACATGGAATGGCGAGGACTGCGCGCAAATAGTTTCTGTCTCTGCTCAGATTTAAAGCTACACATACTAATAATTGAATAGAGTTTAGAGGATGTCGAAAAGAGATTGAGCTAACAAATAAATAAAATAATGACTGCTTTAAAGAATATTTGGAATAAGATAGAAAACATTAGCTTACTTCCAAGTGGAAAGTGTAAGCAACTTTAATGACTACCAATCTGAGATGTTTTTATTATCTATAGATGTATTCTTATAAATGATAATGTATTTGTTGTGTATATCATAATAGTTAAGCTGTTGAATACTTTATTATTTTTAAAGTTGTTTGCTAGTTCTGAGCACAAAGTCGCTGTTCTTCAATGTCTGTCAGCTCCTATTTGTAATGCATTTTATCGGTTCACTCGAGAAATCGCCTCCCTGATCGAACATTTGAAACCCATTCGTGCTATTCTACTTTCAAGCAGCTATTCAATGACTCGACGTGTAAGTCCATTTTGGTGATTTATTTTAACGAAGTCAAATATCTATAGTAATCGTTTCCATATTTTCACTTTATTTACATATTTTTATTATTAGTGTTGAAGTATAACTTAAAATAATTCTATTGCTACATTGTGTAAACTTTTTTTGGAACATTTCGATGTTTATAGTCATAAAGAATAGATATTTAAATGTTTATTTGACATAGCTTTCAAATAGGATCGATTAAAAAAAATGAATATATGAATATATATAGGAAAAATAAATCTAAAATTATAACGAAGAGAGTATGAAATATTGAATCATTCAATAATTTGTGTGCATCGCTTCCATTTCAAGTTCAATGCCCAAACAGGATGTTTCTGCTAGTATAAATCGGGCTGCAATTTATTTACTGAAAGATTTTAAAGTGTTGCTAACTCACTTCTGTTATTGAATTTGGTAATTATCTTAAAGACCACATCTAAAAAGCACACGTGCGTAATTTTAGTGATGTTTTGCTCAATTGCAGACGCGTATTCAGCATTTTATTTACCACAAACATTTAAATGGAAATGATCTTATACTCTGGTTACTAACAGTCTCGTCAATCGGCTTAAAAATATTGATCGGCAACTTTAACGCTCATTTTGATAAATTATATTTGAGGTCAGCATTAATGGCTCTTTCTCGTGAATTGCTGGCAAAGTCAAATGCGTTTCCTCAATTAACGCTTAATTTTGCTGCATGAAAGTTGCGTGTTTTTGCCGCTTTAACGGCCTGCCTCATTGTAGAGTTTAAGATTTTATTAACAAAGGCAATTACTGAAATAAGTTAATGATGTGTGATTGCGTGAATAAACATTGACTTGTAGACTGATTTTAATATGTAATGATTTAAACAAGCAGTTAGTGAGCATTTAGCATAATTTACTGTGATGACTGCGGTAAGATTAATATGAATAGGCATCTATGATGGCTTTATGCACATTTTGTCCATATTTTAATTAAGATCAGTCACATGGAGAGGAATTTGAATTGGATTCTGGCATCCAAAGTACTGGGCAGTGGGCTACGCACGTTTTGCTCTAATGTTCTGGATTGAAAACAACCGTCTTAGTCTCATGGTGTGGTCGCTTCAATGGTTTATCGCCATCTAATCTGCATAGGTTATGTTGCTAAGCCTAGTGGTAACATGTCGACCAAGCGGAGGCTAAATGTAATTTACTTTTACGACTTCAAGAACCAGGTTTCTTATGCAGATATTATATAGACAGCCAATTAAGGCTTTCTCTGAATCGTAAATGGCTAGATTGTTCTCGCACTACATCAACATGTACAGCTATACAAAAGCCTATAGTAACTAATATTTCACTTCCATATAACCATAAGAGTAACAAAAAACACGAAAAGTTTTAAATAAATAACGAAATAAATAATAATTTGTTTACAAAAATTGTTTGTGAGATTTACCTGATGAGCGTTATTCATTATAGTATTTATTATAAAATTAAACTAAAGGGAGAATGTGACAACCTTGTCGAATACCACTGCTAAATGTAAAGTTGTGCGTTAATTCGTTGTAGACATTAACGCTACCAGAAATTTTTATGTAGAAAGCGCGTGTAATATTTAGAAATTTGGAAGGCACACCACTTTTAGACAGAATATCGAATAGAAAATTGCGGTCCACAGAGTCAGTTACTCGCTTGATGTCTAGAAAGATGGCTTTTGTGACCCGGCAATATACATGTCGCTATTAAAGAACTTATGGTAATGATATTATCTGTACAACCTCGTCCTGATCGGAATACGGCTTGTTCACCTCAAGTATACGATTCACGTGACGTGCTGAGACGACGTAAGATAATCGTAGCAAATTACCTGGACACGACTGGATTCAAGCTTATACCACGATGGTTATCTTTTTTTAAAGATAGGGATGATGGTCAATTTATTCGAAGTTTGATCAAAGCTCCCGTAATAATATCACCACCAGCCTTAAATAAGCCCGGAAGCAAATCTTCAGGGTCTGGGCTTTGCGAAGTTAAACAGGTAGAATTGCATCCGGTATTTCTAACTCTGACGGTTCTTCGAGATTAACATTCCACACTGTTGATACAGGCATGCTTTCGGTAATCGGAACTGACGCAAGTGCCAAAGAAAATTTATTCCTTGATTGCTTAGCCCACCTATCATGACGACTTATTCTATCGGTTATTAGATGGTTACTATCATTTGTAGTTCCGCTAACTTTTAATTTTCTCGGAGCTTTTGAATGGATAAGTAGAAAAAATAGCAGTTATTACCTAGCACGAACGTTTCTTAAATCTGTTAAGCCTTTCTGGACCAAAAGTATTCTAAATAGATTGCGCTTAAGTTTTCGTCTTACATTTCTACGAATCTTATTATGAGCCGGAATATTTGGCATTTGGCGCCTTCTGTCGAATATTTCCATACGGAACCAATGATTAATTCTACGGGAGCCTACAGTACCACATACAGTAGTACCTACATTATACTTAGTGGTGCTTGCCTTCGTCCAAAGTACATTCGAATTTTTGCCATCAACAGTGGTTAGCTTAGACTTTAGAATATCTTCATATTTTTGTCGGAAGTTTGGTTGTTTGAGTTTACCTACATCTATTAGAGGCTTATTATTGTTTATTCTTCCGGCTAATTGTAGTGCAAATCTACAGGGGATAAGTGCATAGTCCGAGTCGACATGTGTTTCACAATGACTGACAATCCTGGATGAACCACGCCATCTATAACTAATTGCTACATGATCTATTTGAGTCCAGCGTTGTCCGAGAGATGGAGAACGTCATGTGGCGCAAAGTCTTACACTACGTGTGAAGTTTTTGCTACTTAAATATAATCTATTCCAACAGCTATCCAGTAACCATTATCTTTGCGCGTCGAGCTTAAAGGGTATCATACAAATAAATAAAATTCTGCGTTACTAAAGCGCCAACCTTGAGCATTCATATCACCCATAACCGCGACTATATCTGAACTTCTTGCTCTTTTTAGTAAAGAGCATATTTCGGACTAAAAAGCGTCCTTCCTTTCATCTGTACTGCAGTCGGTAGGAACATATGTAGATAGAACAAAAAGGCAACGTTACGGTTTTTGTATTGATTTTAGTAGATGTACTTAAATGTGCCACACAAAGTCGGCTATTTACAGGGATCCGTTCAATTAAACAAGCTCGCGTGCTAAGAACAACACCGATGTCCTATTTACCAGTTTGAGAAAACTCTGGAACTAGATGTTCGAAGCCAATAATGCGTAGATAAGGATGGTGCACGTAGTTCTGCAATGCTCGTAAGAAACTATTATGGTTTCAGATACGCTACATACATCGATTTCTAGTTTATCCATAGTATATGCAGGAGTTTCTTTCTGTCTCAGTTGTTGTAATGCTCGCACATTAAATGCACCGATTTTAAAACCTAACCTAGGTTTAATGAATGAATGTCTACTTAAAGTATTTTAGATTTTGGGCTCAGCAACCCAAACCGTATTCATGTTATCTCAAAGAGCGTTATTGTTAGATTGAGAAGAAGAAAGAGATGGAAAGGAGGCAAAATCGTAGATGATGTCTGCAGTAGGGTGATTTCACTTATTCACCCTACACGACTCAGCAGATAAGGTGACGGTTTTTATACTTCGTGAAGGTCGATGCAGTATGTAATCTTTGTAATTTGTATTGTTCATGGTTATATGTGGACTGCTAAAGAACGCACCTTCTCTTAGATAGTCTACCAACGAAGATTCAATTCAATATATTACAGTTAAATACTGTTTGTTGCAAAGAACTAATATATATGCAAGTATGTATTAGGTTTTGCGAACCTAGTAACAAATTAGTTCAGTTTTGACCAGAAAGTAAACCACAGGCAGCATGAACGGAAAGTATAATCTCATGTGCATGAGATTATATCGATGAAGGCCAGAGTGTATGGTTTAACTGGAGTAACAGGTGTTCGAAAATTGTTGTAATTCTCAATTTGGGTGAACTTTAGCATAAATTTATATCCATCAGGTTGGTATCATGTACCGACTCGGAAACCATAGTGTTTGTATCCGGTACTCATCGATTTCAAAAAAGGTATCAGTTACTAACACAATAGCCATAGTGTTAGTATCCTTTACAGACCCGGTATATATATTATATAGTGTGAGTTAGCATTGAAGTCGCATTGTCGTTGACTTTAGATGATGTTAGCTTCACTATTACAGGTTTACACATTCGTCTAGGTGATTGTACCGTCCTATTATTCAACATTCTTCTACCAAATATATAGTGGTTAAAGGGCGTAATACCGGCTCCTACTGATGAGTCGCCGGCGGCAACTCAAACAATGCAACATGTGATAGATGACGAAGTTATAGAGAATTCATTATGTTTTCTGCGAGCTCCTGTGTTTTACGTTACAAAAAAACAAATGGTTCGCTTCTACCTGCGGCTGATTTTCGGCAATTAAATTTGGTTAATAAACCTGACCTGTATCCCATGTTCGCTCTCCGCTATTTTTTGCGAGATCTATAAAGTGGAAAATTAGTTAACGTGTTTAACTTAAAGTAGGGGGATGGAAAATTGTCGCTTGACACGAAAATCGTTGGAAAGTAGCGGCACAGATACACTAAGGTAATTTCCAATTCACTCGCTTACCGTTTGGTCAAAAGAACGCTTCGAAAGTATCCCAAAGAATAATGGATTTGTTCGTGCACGATCTCACTTTTACTGCAGCGTACATTAACGATGCCATTATTTGGGCAAATACTGAACAACAATTGTGTGCTCGGCTGCAGAGAGTGCTATTGACAACATGATGAATTTCTATAGACCATATCTTGCGGGAATTCCAGGCACTATTTTCTAAGTTAATTAGTGCTAACATATCTTTTCGATTAAGGCGGGAGGCCAAAGTAACATTTATTTAATAGTCATAGGAGCAGTATTACAAGCCAATAGAGAGCCGGCTAAATATGTAAGTAGTGTGCTCACGAAAGCGAAGCAGAATTAAAGTGTCACCTTAAGGGAACTACTAGCCGTTCAATGGGCTAAAGTTGATATATTTTATCATACGTGGGTTTTTATATGGGATTTCAGAATACAAAGCACTAGTTAATTCGTGGTTATTATGTAGTAAAAAAGAACATTTACATCGATATATTAAAGAGCTGGAGGAATATGATGTAAAGATTCGCCATCCAACTGCTATCGAGAATGCTACACCCTAGAACGTGGATGGCGAAGCCTATGGAATCCACAGCTTATCTTCGAAAATATTTAAGCTAGGAAGAATGTGGAATCAAAAGGAACTGCACAAGTTTAATGTCGCGATTTGAAGTAAGCTATTCGTTCAACATGGGTGCAAGCGTGCCGTTGTTGTGCCTATACACACTAAAGGTACAACTGGTACTCCAAACTACCATTGTGATATAAGTCTGCTCTGTGTTGCATCAAAGGAGATCATTTCTATTATCCTACAAAAAATCGTAAATAACTAAAGGAATGGGCGACTAAAGGGTTATTTACATTTCATAATTAATAATGGATAACAGTTATGCTGTAATAAAGTTACGTATGAAGAAATAATCAGACATCAAGAAAACGACACACCGGTTTCCATGATAAATAGAGCTCTGGATTCGAAACGAGTGGATCTGATTTCTTTCCGGCATGAAGCTGAGCGTCTTATCGAAAAATGGCAGTCGCTATTTTATTGGGCCAGCATGGCGAATAAAAATAAATAGGATTATGAGGTGATTAAAAGTGCACAAGTTTAGTCTTTTTTGCTGCAACACAAGTTCTTGCTATCGATTAGGTTGCACATTTAGAGTCGAGGGAAAAATCCGTGTTGCATAGAGCACTTCCAAATTGTAGCTAATCACAATCACACTAATGCGACAGCTGAGCAAGCGCACCGGACGTCGAAATAAGTATTGTGATGCTGGTGCTACAAAGCCTTTGAGTTCTGGCGAGAAATTAAATTTAGTCGAGCAGGCTATGCGCTTTAAAGAATTAACAGCTACAAGGTTTTTCCCGCAACCATTGTCTGTGGAGGGCAGTTACGACTTCCTTGCGGACCCGTAAACCCAGGGCCACACGCGTACTGCACTACAACTGGGTGCCACAGGGACAAGACTGCCGGAAGATTTGTACGTGCTTATCTGTAGGCCGGGAATACGTTTTTGCGGCAGTGGTGATTATGGCGATACACACTATCAATGATGATCCGTATCTAACGAAATATGTGAATGCAGAGCTTAAATTGTTTTCGTTAACATGCCTGACGGACTTCGCGCTGGGCTATTAGATCGCTTACGCAGGGTGCCGAGGCCTTCTATTGATGAGAGGACGATGTTTCGTTTAACATATTTGTTGCCAAGAATGCTCGAGAATTTATATTGATAATACTTAGAATGCCGGTTTTAGCATTTGAACCACAGGTATTGATAATTAGTATACAATTATTATTTAAATTTTTTTAATAAAGAGGCGTTGAGCGAGAAAACTCTTAATTATAATGCAATTAACATAAGAAGGAATGGGTGTCAAGTGATCATGGCTTCTGAGGATAATTTGGATGGGTTGGTTTGGCTTTTATCAGCACAGATATGCAATCTGCCTTCAGTATAAGGTTAAGTTAAGTCACGTTTATAGGATACCATTACTGTGAACTTCGTGGAATTCGGCATATATGACTCAACTCACATGTGCGAACAAAACTGTGACCGTTTCTTCTATTTTTAGGAGGATTCGTGAAGGTCAAATTGAGCAAACTTGGTCCACTGTCAGGGTTTCGACTGGGAATAAAAGTTGTGGATCAAATTCATGCGCTCCACTGCATTCTCGAGTTGGCATACCTGTGTCAGCATTTCTCCTGGTTTGTTATTTGGGACTACTCAGTTGCTGTGGGTCTTGGGTCTCGCATAATTTTTTTGGAAACGTCGCTAATTACTAGTGTACCGTTAAAATGATTTGGTTGCTGGAATTTTGTTATAATTACTCATCAACCAGTATTCACATTGGTAAGGTTATTTATAACTCTTAGGCGATTGAGAGCATCAATTTTAAGGCAATCGTTGCTCTGTCCTTGCGTAATAATGTTGTTGATGCAGTCTTCGCTGAGGTCAAGGCAGCTCTTTGAAATAGATTTCGATTGAAGTGGCAATCTCAAATACTATGTCGATGCTGTTCCAAGGGCAGAAAATGAACATTAAGATTAGAGAGTCATTACTTGCGTTCAAGTAGCATTTATTGGTTACGGTCTGACACTAAACACAACTTCACGGTCATTGTGACCAGATTTTATTTAGAGCCGAAGACGATGCATAGCAGCGCTCTGCTGCTAATCATTAATGAATTTGTTTACCTAGTCTATGTTGGCACCGGGAAAATGAGAATTTCCAGCGATTACCAGACTTATAAGCAATATTGCAGCTACTTTTCGAAAATTACGCAAACCACTACGGTTTCGCTTAAATATTTTACTAAGCACGATGTCCAAGGTCTCTTAATTTGAAAATTCTGTCGGTCCTCCTTATGCTACGGAGTATTAATTAATGCGGTACTATAGCTGTTAGCGGCTGGATAATGATTAAAGTCGATGTATATGCTTTGGGCGATTTACCGCATTAACAATCGAGCGTCAGGCAGAAATAATGTACAAATCGACCAGTTCCATTCGGCCGCTCTTTAATTTTCTCGAACGTTCTAACTTTGTTATGGATATCCGATCGCGTTGGTAGGAGCTCTATTCGAAAAGAACAATTGCACATCTTGCCCATCGGGCATCTTCAGCATCTACGGTGTATGGCTTGAACAGCTGAAGGGTTTAACCTATGTCATGAAAGGTTATTATTATTGGCATTATCAGGTATCTGATCATGATGCACCGTACGTTTACTATTCCAGAATCACTTGAATGAGCGTACATTCCTGAGAGTCTAGTTGAAAACAGGATCTTTAGGAGAGGATCGGTTAATTCTGATTTATTTGCATGAGCTGTCCTGGAACTCACCGTTTCTTTGCGTGTTAGTGTATTAAAATATGCAACTTTGTTTTTATTCACGAATAAAACAGCTCATTTACTTATTTAGTTTCATGCCTTTAGTGACACGTCCTTTAAAGTCAAGCTGTGACGCTATGTGCAAATTATTAAATGAAATGAAACCTTATCAGCGTTTGCTTTTTCGTAACACTCTTAAATTCATTTTATATAAATACAAATCTGCTTTATTTTTGCCAGGACGCGGAACTTCAGGAGCCTAATCGTTCTGGTTTCGTGCGATTTGCCGCTGGCTCGACGTCTGTCTCTACAGAGGCCGATCCGCTGATTAGAAATCTCTTAAAAGAGGCAAATATTGCTGGTGATAATGATGAAAATCGAAAATGGTTAGCACTGACTCCGCGTTCCGCCGAAGAGCTTGCTGAGGAGGATGCGGCTCGGGAGATTCGAAGACGTGGCAGACAAAAGGCCATGTCTCCAGATAGTGAACAAGTGAGTAATTCATAATGTATGCATTTCGAATATATAATATAATATAATATATATAATCTTATCAGGTTTATATAGTTTTATTGAGTTATATCCTCTTAGAAAGCTTTTTTTCAAGATTTTAGTGTAGACAGTCCATAACTGCTGATTTTATTATAAGTTACTCCAAATAAAGATACCTTTTTGCACAGCTGGCCATATTAAATATCCATGATGCTAAGTATTAGTGTTTTACATATAAACCAAAAATTAGTGCGCTCGGCTTCATGTGGAAGCCCTGAGTTCGGCTTTACTACGCCGTAGCAATTTGTGTTAAATAGGTTGCTATGAAATGAGAGCAAGCGCGCCGATTGCTGGCGGAATTAAAACTTCGAATGCAAACCATCCTCACCGTGAATGAGCCTGTTTGTGTAATTGCACAGCCCGCATTTGTAGCCATGAATAACAGGAGCATTAATGACCTTACTGCTTTGGCCGTCGCGTGAGCCTAAAAGAGTCGGATTATCTGCTGAGTCGTGCAAGGCTACTGCAGGCATCTTCACCCACAATTCCCTCTTCTGCTCTAATTTTCTCATCTCGTCAATCTGCCTGAAATTCTTTCGGATGCATTGACTATGATTAATTTTAATAAGATCACTGAGCCAAATAACGTACTTCCACGTATAAAAAATATTTCAAATGAATAACGATTCATTAAACCTGGTTGACGTTTTTACATAGGTGCATTTTATATGCAAATATTTAGTTGAATTTGACAGCAGGAAGCTTTGGTATGTACGTTGGATAATTTAGAAATTGTTACATGTTTTGTTTTGGCTTTTTAAAGGAAGGATCCTACAAATATTGCAAACTCATGTGGCATTATTATCTACGTATTGTTATCTAGTGAATTGGCAGTATTTTTTATGATGTTACTTAGTTGAAATTAGACGAATTTAGTGAAAAGTCTATGAATTTAACTGAAACTGTTAAATGCAACTTACCACTTGATTTGATCATTGTCAAATTTCTCAATCCGATGAGCTTATCGTTGACGAAGGAAATCCCACTTCGAAATATCCGAAGGTGGACGTAAAACAAATATCAGTTAATTAACCAGTTGCATGTCGTGAAGCTGTTTTCTAGGCAATACCACATTGCTGTACGTGAAACAAAATTGAAGCTAACTATATTTGTTCTAATTTAGACTTCACTCTTTTGGTAGTAAATAAAATATGATTAACGATTAATTATATATATATATATATATATATATATATATATATATATATATATATCGTTAGTATATTCGTTCATCCAATCCCACTGTACATGTGTTGTAACCAATCTCCTCTTCGTTTTGCTAGCCTTTGTTTTGCGCAATTATATATATATATATATATATATATATATATATATATATATATATATATATACTGGTTACAGTGCGCTCAACTTAACTCGTCTAGCGCGAAAACCTTATCATTGTCATTAAAGTAAGCAATCATTCAAAGTTGCATATATATATGAACAAATTGCAGCCGGATTTATGCAAGTAGAAGAAGCATGTTCAGGCATTGAGCTTGAACTGTAGGTGATGCACGCAATCGAATAGTTTCCCTTATTTCATCTCTCGATACTTGAGAAGAAAATGGGAAAGAAGTGGTTTCTGTATATGATAAACTTTGTTTTTATTTTATTAAGGCTCACATTCAAAAACAATATATATATTTTGGGGGGGGGGCATTTTTAAGAAAAATCTGCCTTTTAATGTTTAAATGAAATATTAATAGATTAATTTCAACCAATTTTCTCAATCGGATTTATAATTATGTTTGAAATCGTGGGCCTGCTGATGCTATTAAGAAATAAGGATCGAAACTTTGCTAAGTGTTTACATGTATTTGTAAAGTTTACTGTGAACAATAAACTATTAATGGGAATTAGAGAAATACAGAATGTTTTTCATTGCTTTCATTGCTCTAAATGTGCATTCTTTTGACTTTTTTTTGTCATTTGCAGTCATCAATGCCGAGTTCTTCAACTACTGCTGTCATGGTAGATAATTCCGATGCTGAATATTTGCTCAAGCCCAAACCACTGACATCTGCCTATCGCTTGCCCGGCTCTGGTGTTGCCACTCGCCTGTTTACCGCACTCGATGAGAAAAATAAGCTAAAGCAGTTACGCCTGGAGCAGAGTGACGGGGATAACCGATCCGAAAGGGGTATTGCATTGCTCCTTATTAATTGCTTTGCAGCGGAAGGTGACAACAGGGCTAGCGCTCTCATCTGCTTTCACAGACTGGCCCGATTAATGCACTGGCAGCCTGGAACTGTTAGTCAAACGGCTAGTAAGTCAAACCAACCGTCCACTCGACGTAGGCGTCCACAAGTGCCTGTCGATTTTGACAGCACTGAGTCAGGTTGTGCTTCTGTCATGGCCAGTAGACTGCTGGGTCTCGACGATTGGCGCACACCAGCCGTGTGGAATTGTGTGTTTGGAAATTTAAATAATTGTGCAAGTCCTGTCAGTTGTGGTGAATTTTTGTCCATCTACTAAGAATAACTCATCTAACAATGTAGCTGAACTTTTAGTGAGGCTGAGAAAACCTCTATTATTTAGAGCTGTTCTAATGGTTCGTTTATGCTCAATAGTGTTTCAATTTCTAACAAGCTATTGGTCAACACTTGTGATTTAAGCTTGCCTTTGTTCAGCCTTTTGTTGCAATAATCACTGCGCCAATGTTTTTGTCTATCGAGTTTGTAAAGATTTGAATAATTTCTTTTACTTTTCAGTTCTCAATACTGCATGGTTTTGTAATACGTTTTACAAAATTTTACTATAAATCACATTACCTGCGTCCATGGCGGTTTTGACTCCGAACTTGTTCGATATTTCCAGCCAATTGAGCCGTAAATATCCTATGCTATATATATATATATATATATATATATATATATATATATATATATATATATATATATATATATATATATAATGATAACCGTAAAAGTGCATATGATATTATTAAATTCTGCCACAGCACATATATGCCCTGTCTCCAACGCTTGAACATACATGAGTATCTGGACTTTTTTTGGTTTTGTTCTAAGTAGTTTTGCTTTTTAGTGTATTGTATTGCTACATAAAAAAACTGTGCTTGAAGCTCATTAAGGAGTAGTTTTTATGTACATTTGTTTGGAATTCCTTCCGAAGCAGCAGCAGAAATGGTGTTCTTTAACAATGACATTTGATATACTGCACTTATTGTCAGTTATGCTTATATACGCATTGATATTTTCTGTGTAAACAAGTTTCTGAATTTCATTTGACTCCTAATTCAGTAATCGTTCTAACTGTTTCCGCTAGCTGATGCTTACATCCTGAATGATTGCAGAATATCGGCACGTAACTTTAATTAGTAGAGTATCCTTACTAATGCCTGTTTTGTAGTAGGGTTGTTCATGCCAAGGCAATGATTTTGTCATTATTCATAAACATGTTGTGTATTTTTACCCGCAATCTGTCGCTGTATAACAACTCTATTATGCAAAATACGAGTGATTTTCAGACCTCTTATTCCGAATTTTCTTTTTCTGTGTTTGAGATATGTATTATAATATGTTTTAACAAGGGGATTTAAAGTTGATCTACCACAGTTTATCTTTATGCATCTTAAAGTATTGGTTGTATTGTGTTAACTCTGCTTTCCAGTAAAAATAATTTCATCTAATTATAGATTTGTTTGTGTGCTGCTTTTCAAATCTCATCATGATACTGGATTCATTTATATATTTTGTTTGTCTTAATAAGGGCCCACTTGTTGGTGTAACTTGTTTTAATAAATATTCCGATATTTAGACGCTGGAGACCTTGCTGAGACCTGTCGTTTTATTTGTATATATATATCACTTAAATTTACATTTACATCAATCTTAAAATTGGCTTAGGATAATAAAAATGAGTGCTTTTAAGATTCAGGACACTACGAACCCGTTAAAATTCTACAGTCCTCGTTGAAAGTTCATTGTTACGGATAAATTATTTCTATATTTTACGAAAATTCATGGCTGGTATTAACTATATTTTTCTTTAAGGGTATACTACTGGGATAAAAAATATCTGTTTTTATTTAGAGTAAAAGATTAGGCGCAAGAATATATATATTCTTTTGAAATGCGAGCTTTAATAAAATTCATTGTACCCTTCCTGTGTGCAAAAACAAGAAGAAATTTTATCAGATATGAAAATTTCCTTTCTATGAGATAACCTCAAATATCTACTGCAGGCATATATTTATATATATATCTGGTAAAATTTCGTTTGTTTTTTGGGAAAGGGTACAATGATATATATACTATATATATATATATATATATATAAATATCTCAATCAATGAGGTTATATTCAAAGTATATTTTTACTGAAATATTATTGGATAATTTAAATTAAGCCAAGTTTGGATAATTCTGCTATGAGAGATCGGATACACGCCTTCATAAATGCGTAAGTAAATACCTAATTAATTACACATCACAAATACGACTGCTGCAAATAAATATAAAGAAATACTTTAAATCAAGTTCCCGAGCTTAAAGTTAACACCAATCCCATTGTATTTAACTAGTTGTCGAACATCATAACTAAACTACCGACGACTGGTTAAATACATTGGGATTGGTGTTTACTTCAAACTCGGAATCTTGATTTAAATAACTGTTACCACCACCCGCGCAATCAATTATTATTAAATATAAAGCAGACAAAAACAGACTGAATTTCGTTCAGTTAAATGAAACCATATTAAATTATTAATGAAGAAGTATATTTGTGTTAAAAAGTACTCACTAAATAAAAGGCATATATATTCGTAATAAAATTTCCTTCCTTTACTCAACCGATTAGCTGGAGTGACAGATGTTCAGAATTAGTTGTAATTCTCAATTTTGGTGAAATTTAGCATATTTTGAAATCCATAGTGTTGGTACCCTTTATCGACTCGACAACCATCCTGTTGGTATAATGTATCTATTCGCCAACTGTAGTGCGTTTCTCAGGTACTGCCACTCCAACCATAGTGTTGGTACCATTTACAGGCTTGGTATATATATATATATATATATATATATATATATATATATATATATATATATATATATATATATATAATTTGTTTGTCGCATTGGTAGACTTTATTTTATGTTAGCTTCCTACTGCAGGTTTATACATTCGTCTAGGAGATTGTATCTTCACATTCATTCTTTACCAAATATATAGTGGTTAAAGGGCGTAATACCGGCTCCTACTGATGAGTCGCCAGTAAGCACAAAACGAATGTGCACATGAGATTATACTTTCCGTTCATGCTTCTGATCCTATTTAAACTAATTTGTTATAACGTGCGTAACACCTAACAAACAGGATCTAACTCTCTGGTGTTATTACTAAAATGTATTGATTATATATATATATATATATATATATATATATATATATATATATATATATAAACTACGGGTGGGTGAAGATCTGCTTCCGACCATATTTAAGGGTGGTGGCAACATAATTTATAGGGCGTCGACTAATTTTTTCGTACTTTATTGAATGAGAAAACAGTGCCTACTGTGTGTAGCGAGTCCACCGTCGTTCATCTTTTCAAAAAGGGCAATTGAATTTGCACGATAGCCATCGTGGTATCAGCTTGTCTCTAGTCGTTTCTCAGTTACTTGCTGAGATTTGCTTGCGCCGTATCAACGCTTCGCTAAATACGCATTCAAGAATAGATAATGCCGGATTCTGGCCAGAAAGATTTTGTGTAGATAATATTTTTGCTTTAATGCAATTTCATAAACATTGAAATATGTTCCACAGTCCCACAACAGGCGTTTTTCTGGAATTTAAGGGTACATTTTATTCAATGGACATCAATTTAATATTTGATAGTTTATTGAAAGGTATTATTCCGATTAAATATGTAAATACTACAATGGCTATTTGCACAAATAATTCCGGGAGCTTTGGGTTCTACAAAGAATTACCGTGCAATTCTACTACTAGTTTTGATGTTCCTCAAGGACGCCAACATTCACCATTTTCGTTTAATGTTGTAATAGATGTCATTAAGGATGCAAGTGTCCTAGATTACCACATGGTACCTACTTGTATTGTATTACTATTCGACAACCGGGGTAGATTGTGCTTTGGTTTTTTCTTTCGGTATGATAACTTCATTTAAATTTATGATGTGATCATCCGTCACTCATTTCAATTCTGCACTTCAAAGTGAGGATTTGGACGTAGTTGACAAATTTACATATCATGGTAACTATATATATAAGTCAGACAACATGAGAGACGAGGCTTATTTGAAAAAATAGAAAGCTAAATAGTCTCCTCTAAGCTTCACTATTTATGGTGATAAAAGGTTATCGCAATTTGTCTTGAAGGTCTAGTAAACAGAAAATATGTACGTACAGTCTTGTTATTCGTTAGTGAAACTTGGTCCTTAAGAGTGGGAGAGTAGACGCTTACGGGAATTCGATCACCTGTGTATGGGAAATATAGCTCATATAGGTTACCAATAACTTGTTCCAAATTATTTATTAATAGTTGAATTTTGAAATAAATTATTTTCTACTTTTGTACTGCTGTCGTCAGTGATATATAAATATATATCATAATTGTGTATATATTCACGTTTATATTACCAAAGAGCATTACGTCAGTATGTTATTCATGGCTATTTTCGGGCAGTTAATTATTACGAAATCACTCAGTCCTATCGGGCGTGTATATATATATTCTTTATAATGTCCATGCCTTTTAATATTACACAGTATATTTATAATTATGAAGAATCAGGAAGATCTGCTCTGAACACAAGATTGAGGAAGAACTGGGCTACCTCAGGAAAATTTTGCTAATGAACAACTACCCAGAGCGTTTCATTGATGTCAACATCAGACCACGGCAGATTCGTACTAGAGAGGATACCGTCAAGCAGGTTTTCCTAAACTTACCATTTAGAGTCGACTACCGCTCAATAATTCACCGGTTGAAAGAATAACTAAGGACAACTTTCCCAGTGTTAAAGTTAATATGACATTTAGTACACAGAGAATCATGAGGTTGATGCCAAAGATCAATTGCCAATTCTCTCCAAATCATTCATAGTCTACAAATTCTCATGTATGTGCGGTAGCACATATATCGGACGTACGAAGAAGCAATTGATAAGCAGAATCCAGCAATATTTTCCACAGAAATTGATTAACAAAGGCTTGGCACCGTCAGGAAAATCAGCTATTTCCGATCATATATTGGCAACGGGGCACCCTGTCAATTCGACCAATTTCACAATTCTACATAAAGCAAAATCAGAAAAATTATTATTTATCTATGAAGCCCTTTACATAAAACAACAAGCACCTGACCTTAATATTCAAAAGTTTCATCAACATGATATTCTAATCGACTGGCCAAGAATAACAAAATTCAACAACAATCTACTAGTATCCAGTCAAGAACAAACAGGCCCTCGACTAGAATCAACAAACATACAATCGGATTGGCAACAAACTGAAGTGGAAATAACAGAGGCGCATACGATGACAGAAGTTTCCAAACAATATGAGCGTTTAACACTGCAATCCACACTGGCGCTGTTACCATGTGGAAATTATAAATTTGCGCAACAAGGTGAAACGATCAACTACACTGGGAAAAATAGCACTCGTACATGTAACAGTGAACAATGCGCACAAATGGTTAATTCTCAAGCCATCAAAACAATAATGACCAGATCTCAGACATCACTTTGCAATACTGCGAGAATGACCTTTACATGCAAACACGCATACACACAAACGCATACACACCAACTAGCCAAAACAAGAAACAGAAGTAAAAACGAGTCAGATTTGTTACCACTAGCATAATCAATTGAAAACCCAAAATGTATAAATATGTATGATTGTATAAGTGATGATTAGTATTCACGAAATAAATGGCCTTTATCCACTTTGTTATTAATGTGTTCTTTCTTCCTAATTATGTATATGGTGATTCTGGAAACTAGTTGTCAACTTCCTACAAGTTCAGTTTCTAACAACTCAGAGATCTATTATATGCCAAATTACGTCTAGTCTGAAAACTGATCCTCTATATTTTTGACTAGACTTGATAAAGAGATAAACGTAGCACTCGCATCACGTAACAGCGTAAGCTTATTCCACTTAAGTCGTACAATAGGTGCGGAAAAAATTAACAATAAATGAAGCAACAAATGATTGTAACAGTATATTTCTATCCTTATAAATTTGACTTCTTAAAGGTGATCGTTCAGGCAAGGAAATATGCTTCATTTTTGAAGCAAACAAGTGATGCGCTTTCGGCATTTACTTAGTCCTTTGTTAAATTCAAACTTGTGTGCCGGCAATGACCCACCACCCTTGTTTTGAGATACATATTTTAGCTTCTCTTTTTGAGCCAGTAAAATACGCCATTATCTTATGAAGCTGCAGCTATTGAAGTGAATGAGCAATTGGGATTATACCTTCCGTTCATGCTGATTTTGATTTATGCTTCTCATCTTATTTGAACTAATTTGTTACTAGGTGTGCAACTCGTAATAAACAATGGCATATACATTAGTTTTACGAAAGGTGCTATGACAAACAGTCCTAAATTCTAGCATCATTGCTACACTTATTATTATAATCAGGGTTGCGGTCTTGATATAAACACCTGACCCATTAATTACTTACATATGTCAGTATAAACTAAGAATTGTATAGTGTAGAAAAGGCAATTCATCCATTAGACCGATTTCGTCCTTATTGGGAACTCATCAAGTACTGGCCAGAATTTGCCGCGGACAGGATACGAACCTGGGCACGTCTGCTTCGGAATCTGGTGCTCTAACCACTGAGCCATTCTGCCGCACACTACACTGCACACAATTTTCAGTTATATACTAACTAATGTAACTTGGTTAGTCAATTTTTCCTTTAGGTGGAGCTCATATGGCATCCATTTAGACCCAAAGTTCCAACTAACCATCCCCAATCTGTCATTACTGAACAGACACCACACTACATGGGTAAGTGGTATTGAAATGAACATTTATATAATTAAACGAACATTGGTTGCGCGGGTGGTGATAACTATTATTATAATCAAGGTTGTGGTCTTGATATAAACACCTGACCCATTAATTACTTACATATGTCAGTATAAACTAAGAGTTGTATAGTGTAGAAAAGGATATTCATCTAGTAGACCGGTTTCGCCGTTATTGGGAACTCATCATGTACTGGCCAGAACTTGCCGCGGACAGGACTCGAACCTGGGCACGTCTGCTTCAGAATCTGGTGCTCTAACCACTGAGCCATCCTGCCGCTCACTACACTACACACAATTTTCAGTTATATACTAACTAATGTAATGTGCAGCAGGATGGCTACACTTGTTTGGCTGTATGAAGTCTGATATGTTGATATATCGATTTGTGTCCGCATCAATTCATTCTTTTCATAAAGGTTGAGCTTAAATCTAGCACTCGACCATGAGGTATCATTCTCGGGTTTGGGTGTGGTTCTCGCCTGTTAACTGATTTTGCAGATGCCGCTCTCTTTGTATATAAAAAGTCTGGCTAAGTATGTTTATTGGTCTTGTTTAAGATTTACATTCTGCTACCGTGTAGAACATACACTCCGAGAACTTTCAATCTAATGTGAATCAAAGCCTAAAAAGTAGACAAAAGTGAGCCTTGTTTTTAGTCTGATGTTAATGTTTCTACTCTAGATGTCGTGTGACAACTGACGTATGAGCTTCGTTTTTGTTTTCCGATACTGGCATCTGTGCGACAGCTTTGGCATATCATGCAGACCACTTTGTTATCGCCTGATTTTCTCCCCTTGAAATATTTAAGGTTTGCGGAGTAGGCATACTGTGGTCATCTACTACGTATTTACAACGTAGAGGATAAACAACTAAGGCTGCCACTGTCTGGATAGATTTCTAAATCAATGCATTAGGTCGGTTCAGTTGAAGTCGCTTTCTTCTGAGACGATCTGCTCCTAGTTGCCGTTTTTTGACGTGTAAATTCTGACAGAATCAATTTGGGAAAGCTTTAACTTCTTATTTGCGTGGCTACCGAGACACCGTCGAGAGTTGGAGACGCAGCAATCGTAGAATTCTTTTTTTGACAAATCATTCGCTATATCGGTCGTATCGTTTGGTCACCAAATAAGGTATGCTGGAGAGAGCGAATGTGTGCGGGTTTCGAACAACAGACAGATAAAGTGAAGCGTTATATACTGTTTGTTTCGGAGAACTAATATATATATATATATATATATATATATATATATATATATATATGCAGTTGTGTATTAGGTATTCCACACCTAGTAGCAAATTAGTTTAAATTGGAAAAGAAGGATAAACCCACGTCAGCATGAATGGAACGTATAGTTTCAGGTGAACATTCGTTTCGTGCTTACTGACGACTCATCAAATGGAGCTGCTATTACGCCATACAGCTAAAATACATTTGGTTTTAGATTGTGGGACAGTTGGACTGTACAGTCTTTTATCCGAATATGTAAACCTGCAATAGTAGAGCCAGAAAAGTCCTTACATATAGTGTAAATAACTGGCTTTCTGATAAACACGGAAATGTTGGTAACAGCATGACTCATGAAGAACTGCTTGAGAATAACATGACACTGTTTTCCAAGATTTCTTTGATTTTCTGTTACAATCAATAATTTTTAGTCCCCAAACATTGCGAAAGCCATCTGTACTGGCGGATTTTGACCTTTTTACTTAGATGTCAGACGATTTATCTTTGTTAATAATCATTTTAATTACACAACCTTCATGTACCCCAAATGTGGATCTTTGTAATTGCTAAGGTCTCTTGTACATTTCAACGCGCAACTGTGCGCTTAATTTAACTTAAGCTTTGATTAATATATAACATATAATTTGAGAATGTCAGGATTATTATAGATTAATTATTTTCTGATTGCACAGGGTATATTTTAGCTCTAATTGGATATTTTTTGGCTTTATCTAAATGAAAATTTGAGCCTAATATTACTCAGAAATTGGCTGCAGCTTCGTTTTAAATTTTAGCTCCGTGGTCTATCATTTATAACTGGAAGATAAATCTAGGAATAAATCTTAAATATTATCATGGTCTCATTTATGCGAATATTGTACCACAAAATTCCGAGTGAATATGCTTTGTACAATACCTACATCATAAATGGTTATACACTGCAAATAAATTTGCAAATTAGTTTGGCTACTAATAGTAGCATTATAAATATACAACCCAGAAGTTAATTAATTAACAGAACAAATATTGTCCAGTGCACGACGTGATCAATAACACATTCCGCATATAGATGCGAAAAATTAGATGAATTTCAAAGGAGGCAATTTTTGTATTTTTCTTGCTCATTAAATTCTTTATTGCTGATGCAGGCGAACATAACCTAGTTGAAATCGATTAAGAACTCTTATTTTAGTATGTTGGTTGGACTGTTGTGAAACACCATTATGTATCCGTGAAGTTGCTTTTCTCGAGATAATACCAAAAAACCCTGGTTTGTTCTGATATTTTGGTTGGTTCTTTGTGGATTGTCTTCGCGACCAAAGACTATATTCTCAATAAATAAATAGAACTGCTATTCTGCGTATTGAACTTATACTGACATAAGAGAACTCGTCAACTATTATTACACCATCGAACATGAATGAAAAAATGAAACCTACATCACGCGAAATAAATATCCGTGTCCTGTTAAATCAACGCATCATAAGCAATCTACGGGCACATCGAAAGGACCCACTCGTAAAGAGCTTTCCATCTAATGTATGCATAAGTGACCGTGCGCCCGGTTAATGAACGGGTAAGAGAACGTCCAACGTCTTGTAAATATAGACCTGGTATAGACTCTGGCTGCGATAAGTGTTATTGAGAAACTGACTTTTGTGTTAATTATGATTGTTTTGGGAGAACTTCGATATTTAATCGCAGAAGAATGACTGGATTGGTAAGAAAAATGATACGTACCAGCAGTGTAAACATCATTATTCAATGAATTTTTGAAAAGGTGTAGGACTGACAATTCAATTAATGGTTAGATATAGTTTAATGCAAAGAACTAAAATTTACGTAATTTTGCATTAGATGTCGCGCACCTAGTAACAAATTAATTAAAGTAGTACCAGACGGATAAATCAAAGTCAGCATGAGCGGAAGGTATAATCTCATTGACACATTCGTTTCGAACTTACTGGAGACTCGCCAGTAGAAGCCGGCATCACGATTTATACCCACTATAAGTTTGAGTTAGAAATAAGGGACACTCGAATGTACAATGTGTAAACTTGCGGTTATGGAGCTATCTTCATATAAAGTAATCGCCATCGCGTTACTCCTCACCTAAATGTTGGGCGGATTACCGGCTCCTACCGATGAATCGCCATTAAGCACGAAAGGAATGTTTACATGAGATTATAAAATCCATGCATGCTGTCTTAGGTTTATACTTTCGGTCATATTTGATCTAAATTTTTACCACGTGCGCAACACCTAACAAATAATTGAATAATAGCATCTTGATTATATATTCAACTAAAAGTTCTTTATGATGGTGTGTTCATGAAAAAACACCAAAATATAATTTTGGCATTGATTAAATTAGGTTTGTGAGCTTGAAGTAAACACCAATCCCATTGTATTTAACCAGTCGTCGAACAACATAACAAAACTACCGCCTGTCGCAACGCACTGGAGCGTTTTGACCTTCCATAAACAACATCAGAGTACGACGACAAATTGACTAGCAAGGATCAAACCGCATTGCATATATATGGAAAGCAAAATTAGATATACGGCTCTTACCTCTAGTAGTCTTGCATACATTGTACGTGACTGGAAATGTCGGCCGCACAATTTCTATGCAGTTACGAACATTAGCTGTTTGCAGCTTTCGCCACACACAAATATATAGACAATACAATTAAACAATAATTGATTGCGCAGGTGGTGGTAACTATTCTTTAAATCAAGTTTGCAAGCTTGAAGTAAACACCAAAACTATTGTATTTAACCAGTTGGCGAAAAACATAAATACAATGGGATTGGCGTTTACTTCAAGCTCGCAAACTTGATTTAAAAAATAGTTACCACCACCTGCGCAATCATTGTCTAATAGCATTTTCTATATATTTGTGTGTGGCGAAAGCTACAAAGAGCTAATTATCGTGAATGCATAGAAATTGTGTGGCCGACATTTCGAGTCACGTACAATGTATGCAACACCACTGGAGGTGAGAGGCGTATATCTAATATTGATATCCGTCTATATCCATTACGGTTTGATCCTCACTAGCCAGTTTGCCGTCATTCTCTGATGATAATCATGGAAGGTCGAAATGCGTCAGTGCGTTGCGACTGGCGGTAGTTTTTTTATGTTGTTCGACGACTGGTTAAATACAATGGTATTGGTATTTATTTCAAGCTCGCAAACTTGATTTAAAGAATGGTTACCACCAACCGCGCAATCAATTATTGTTCAATTTTATTGTCTATAAAATTGGCATGCAAGTCAGAAGATCACGCATAACAAACGTAACTAAATAGTCTCTACGCAAATAAAGGTATACCAAACATATGACTTTAACCAAATTTGAAGAATATATTATGAGCTGTTAGAACGCTTATTGCGTGTAGGCTCTAAAATAAAGCTCAAATATGTACATTATCTTAGTAGCTGAAGAAAAATATAAATAGTTTGTCTGCCATGGTAATGGCCACCTGAGGCGATGAAAAATCAATAAACATAAAGCATACACAGTTGTATACGTGTGATCTAACAGAAAAACAACTAAACATCTAACCATAGTTTAACCAGGCAGCCATTTCGCTATGCATCCGCATTACTATACGCATTACAAGAAACACGTTGCACGACAGGGAATAGCTTAATAAACTTTTACTTGTGTTGAGACGCGAGGCGTTTGCGTCCACTGTCTACCTTCTATACGTTGTTTTAGCCAAGCATTCAACTCAGCTTTGGTGCACTACCACAGCTTGGTCTGTAATACAATGAAAAAACCGGTTGTGCTGCCGTGACAACAAGTAATCTGTCATAGTGCGTAAGGTGAATAAGTAAACGAAAATTACTTAATCAGTTACCTGATCTGCGTTTTGATTAACGCAGCTTTCATTGTTCCAGTAGTTTTATTTTTGATAAAATATTTCGGCCTAACTAAACGTACGCCTTAATCAGTTGCAATCCGCTTCACAAGTTTAACAAACGAAACAAATGAAGAAAGCGCGTTATTTCCTCTAGCCCTAATTTTTATATTTCAAACTGATCTTTCACTAGAATATCGCGTGTCACATGTGTTTGTGTGCATTTTCATAACTGTTGTTTTCATCTAACTAATTTAGAACAGAGTGGCTGAATAATAATTTATCAATTGCATGTGTTAGATATTCCTTTTACACACTCCATGTACAATTACGTAACTGATATTGCCCTCACACTTTCTGGTGGGGGGAGACCAATAATTCAGAAACACTCGTCATAAAAACATGCCATGAGTGATAAAACTAGAAGTCCAAAAGAACAATGTACGCGTTAAATTTAAATTCAAACCACTAGGGTTGCACTCAAGATAGAATATTTAATAACAGTTATTGGCATACCATTAAATAGGCGCACGCCACGCATGTGCATGTGTATGTGTATGCATAACTAAAAACTTCGTTAAAATATTATTGATACACATGTACGTACATCTAAATGAAACTGCAGTCAATAGACATTAATTTACCCTTTGTACGCGTCAGACAAATTATTACTTATAAATATTGTATTATTAGAATAATTTCAATAGGTAGGGTGGGGGTGCAAACGAATAGTTAGAGATGAAATTTTGAAAGACTATATTCATAATAATTGATTATTCATTACTTGAACAATAAGCCCACTAATTAGTCAATCTTAATCCGATGTTCTTAATCTTGTACTGGAGCTAGCTTCAGTTTCCAATTCATGCAATCGCCTTTTCCTGCCATTAGATAATGCGGTATTCCAAATCGGACCTAAAGATTTTTAATTAATTCAGGTTCGCAAATGAAAACATCATTCAAGAAATACTGAATCAGTTGTTGTAAAGGCAATTAAAAGACCATGTGAAGTGGATGCACATACAGAATAACTTGAATGAGTGGAGATTTTAAGCCAAAAAAATTATGCAGAAATGTACATCGTGAGAAAGCATGCCTCGGATGATGAAGTGCTTCAATGGAAATTTAAAAAAATGATAGTTTGTACACCCAGTTTCTATCCGTTTAAGCGACTATGTATTGATGGGACCTAATGAAAAGGTATGTAAACTAAGAACGGGAAAATATGTTTAAAATTAAAAGAGCTAATAATATGCAACTCACGTTTATATTTTGAAAGAAAAGCTAACTTGTTGAACATAGATAGGATTTTAAGTGTTGACCAGTTAAGTTGATAAAATTAAAATTTTAACTGAAGTTCCTCAGAATAACTACGTTAAAATCATGAAATTTACAAACGCTTAATTTCCTCAGATCAAATTAAATGCGTGCACCAATTAAATCCGCTCGGGTTTATCTAAGACTTGCTGGAGTCTGCCTGTCATCAGGAACCGATTTGCAACCAAAATCTTAAAGACTAAAGTTAAATTAATTTCAGGAATTTTCCGGAAGAAGACATCTCCTTTGATCCTATCATATTTCCTGTGGATCAACTTTGATGAGATGAAATTTTAACGAACAAGAAGATGCATTATTTGAACAATAGAATCCAATTGTAGGAAGCCGCAAATAAGTAAATACGTAAAGTCTACCTGCTCAAAATTAGTTTTACACAAACATCCAGAAATGGAGTAATAGATGAATGAAGTCTTCAAAGGTTGTGCGGATGGTGATAATTATTATTTAACTAAAGTTTGCGTGATTGATAAAAATCCAAACTCTCAGTATTTAACTGGTTGCACAACATAGCGAAAACACAGTCATTCACAGTACTGACGCGTTTCGACTATCCACAATCTTCATCAGAGCAGAACGGCAAACTGACCAGTGTGAATCAAAATCAATGCATATAGAAGGAAAGCAGAATTAAATATGCAGCTTTTACCTCTTGCAGTTTTGCACGTCAGTTTGACGTCAGTCTTTGATGATGATTATGGATGCTGGAAATGCTTTGTATATGTGAAAGACGGTGTTTTGCTACGTTGTGCAGCCGTTCTATATCACGCTTGCAGGCTTGCTTGAATGATTTGTGATCACCTTTCACGCAATCAGTGTTTGATTATTTGTATTACTTATACATATGTTCATAGTACTCTTTCCATGTGCAAAAATTAATTTAATTTAATCTGAATGAAAAATCGCTTCTGACGAACACCGTCTTCATGGTCCATATGGTTTTGAGCTGTCAGAAGAAGAATTCATCTCATTGTTAACATATGTATGTCCACCACGTGCAGGCCAGAAGCTGGAAATTGGCTGCTAGCGGCTTTTGGGGGCGCACAATAAAATTATTTTACTTTAGCCTGGAGCTCGCAAATTATGTCATCTAAGGACTGTTATTCTAACGATCATTGATGCTACATTTTGTCTGTCTGAGTATGGCGACAGGCTTCTGGTCTATTTCAATCAGGATTTAATCCGGAGTATGTAGAGCTAGCCTTTTCGTCAAAGTCTATTAGACTAAGCATTAACATCAAACCAGCAAGACTCTCGATGTTCTCAGATTGAGAATCAAAATCCACGGTAGCAACATTCATATTTGTTTAACTATAAAATATGGCACAGATATATCTATGCTGTAATCAACACTACACTCAACGGTCTAATCTAGAAAGAAACTTAACACGGACAACATGATACTTAAATTACAATTTCCTGGCCTACACAATATGTTTGAGTAAGTAAATACACTCGCTAATTAGGCTGTATATTACAAACGCATGAATCAAATTGAATGGTAAAGTTGATTAGTAAATGCAGGGCGGTGGCTGAAAACGATTAGAGAGGGAACACTCCAGTCAATTAAAAAATACTAAAACTGAAATCAAGCACGACCACGTGTAAAAATGCTCGAAAGTATTTGAACAAAACATGTTTAATAAATTGTTTTAATATTTCTCTTTAAAATCAATATGCGTTTAAATCAGAAACGGTGGTTTAAAATTCCAAATCAATTAAACGAACATTGGTTGAGTGGTCGGTGATAACATTTGATGTAATCAAGGTTGAAAAATTGATATAAACAACTGACCCATTATGTACAAAGATTTGTCAGTATAAACTAAGAATTGTATAGTGTAGAAAAGGCAATTCATCCAGAAGATGGGTTTCGTCCTTATTAGGTACTTATAACGTATTGGCCAGAATTTACCGCGGACAGGGCTCGAACTTTGACACGTCTGCTTCAGAATCTAGTGCTCTAATATTAATTTGAATATGACAGAAAATTGTGTTTAGTGTGCGGCAGGGTGGCTCAATGGTTAGAGCACCGTATTCCGAAAGAAAAGTGTCCAGGTTCAAGTTCTGGCCGCGGCAAATTCTAGCCATGTATGTGTTGAGTTTCCAATGAGGACGAAACCGATCTGCTGGATGAATTGCCTTTTCTACACTATACAATTCTTAGTTTATACTGATAAATGTATGTACATAATGGGTTAGGTTCTTATATTATGTCCTTAATCAATTGTCGATTTTTTATCAGAATAAATTATTTCTACACAATCGTTGATATATTTTAACATAAACAAAAATATGTATATACTTAAGAGAATAAATGATTTAGTTACATGTCAATTGGTTTTTTATGTCACAATTAACAATTTTTAATTATGATTATTTATATAATAATTCAATGGATTTGTTAATGATATAGCATAAAACATATATGATTAAAAAAGTTTAGGGAAACGATGTCGCCACATGTTGGGTACTAGAATATCTTATATCTCTAAGGTAGCGTTAATTAGGACCGTCTATTTGTTCATCTGCCCCTATGTAGTCCTAAGTGTTTTTGTAAATTTCTATCTGTAAGCAAGTGCACAATTATGTTAGATTATATAGGCGATGTCTTTAATAACAACATATCCAACTTGGGATCGCTTGTCTACCAATGCTACGAGTAAAACCATCCACCCGAGATACCACGGTATTTTGAAAAGCGGTATATAAAAGACGTTCATTTGTCAACGATTTCGCCAAAAATGGCATAATTTGACTCTATGCGACGAGGATGACAAACCGGGGTGCGTTCGGATAGACCTGGCTGGTTAGTAAAACATGTTCCTGATTAATGCTTTCTGGCATTGAGTTGTCGTTTGGCCGAATCTATTTCAAACTAATGCGTTTTGTTACAGAACTGGCCATGAAGTGATAGCTATGCTTGTTCATTAACAATGTTTCAGTGGCATTGTAGTTGTTGGTTAGGAATTTAAACGGCATAATTATTTTCGAATTTCTTGGTGCGATTAACGTGCCGCTGATCAAGGGTTCTGGAAATAAACCCTGAAACATCCGGATAGGCAATGAAAGCGGTGGACGAAAAATCATTTTTCGAAAACCATAACCAGGTAGCGATTTAGAAATTGATCTCGGAGTTGTTTGA
>JAQBSW010002848.1:0-94615 GCA_029291075.1 Eudiplozoon nipponicum
ATATATATGTAAGTAAACATTAAAGTTACTATGTAAGTTCCCCCCAACAGCACACGATGCACTACAATTATGGCCCAATTATCTCTTTCTAACTCCATCCGTTTTACTATCTCCAGTTCACAGTCGTTGTCTATTAGTTGGATTTATTTCCTTCCATTCGTGAATGCTTCATTAAATATGGGGCCTAATGATTTTTGTACAGATGTCACATTCATGACATCGATTCATGATTTTATTTCAATTGATTCCCCAATCAACATGGTTATTCTATTTCGGTTAAATAGTGCAATCCGTTTACAGCTATCCAGGTTTTTCCATCATATAAATATGATCATAATGTTTCGAAATTTCTGTCACTGTATGTGCAGCTGTTTTTCCTCTTTAGTTTGTTGCCAATCCGATCGAATGTTTGTTGGGTCTGGTCGAGAGCGTGTTCGGTCTTGCCTGGATACTAGTAAATTGTTGTTGAATTTTGTTATTCGTGGTTAGTCGATTAGAATATCATGTTGATGAAACTTTTGAATATATATGTGTGTAAGAACAAAACAACGTACTTACTTAATGGTGAAAATAGAAACGATCAATATATATATATATATATATATATATATATATATATATATATATATATTACTAAAATACCAAGTTAAAGCATCCTTTTATCTATTAGCAGTATAGGTGAATTTGGTTGTGAAACTTTTACCCGAAATCTCTGTGCGAATCCTACGTATATCATAACTGTTACAGGTTGTTTGAAGACGTACTTGTGGCTCAGAAGGTAGATTATAATTTTTCTTGTTTTTGATATTTAATCTTCACGTGGAACAAATTCTTCTATTCTCTAGCAATGCGATAGAACATATTTTTATGAAATTAAACGAACATTGGTAGCGCGGGCGGTGATAACATTTACTATAATCAAGATTGCGAACTTGATATAAACACCTGACCTATTAAGTACTTCTTTTTTCAATATAATCTAAAAATTGTATAGTGTAGAAAAGACAATTCATCCAGTAGACCGGTTACGTCCTTATTGGGAACTCAGCATGTGCTGGCTAGAATTCGCCGCGGACAGGGCTGGAACCCGGGCACGTCTGCTTCGGAATCTGGTGCGCTAACCACTCAACCACCCTGCCGCACACTACACTACACACAATTTTAAGTTATGTACTAACTAATGTAACTTGGTTAGTCTATTTTTCCTTTAGGTGGAGCTCATATGGAATCATTCATTTAGACCCAAAGTTCCAACTAATCATCCCAAATCTGGCATTACTGAGCAGACACCACACTACATGAGGAATTAATATTGAAATGAACATTTTTATTATTAAACGGACATTGGTTACGCAGGCGGTGATAACAATTATTATAATCAAGGTTGCGATCTTGATATAAGCACCTGATCCATTAATTACTTACACATGTCAGTATAAACTAAGAATTTTATAGTGTAGAAAAGGAAATTCATCCAGTAGACCGGTTTCGCTCTTATTGGGAACTCACCACGTACTGGCCAGAATTTGCCGCGGACAGGGCTCGAACCTGGGAACGTCTTCTTCGAAATCTGGTGCGCTAATCACTGAGCCACCTTGCCGCACACTATTTATTGTTTGTTTGATTCATCTTCATTACGACAATAGTATTGCTGCCTTTGATGATGATGACAGAAATGTCTGACATAAACTCTTCATTTCTTTTTAATAGTTCTTCTGAATCGAAGATTGGTAGACGAATTCGTTTAAGTACTCGCGGAAATATTCATATCCAAGAGGGGTTTGAACTCGCTCACTTTACGTTTTCAGAGTGGTATTTTGTGCGTCTGTAAAAGTTGCATCAAAGCACTGAATTGAACATTTGCCTTATGATTAACTATTACGTGCTAAATCACTAATGAACCTGCGATATGAACTGTGCACCTTGTAAACTAACATATCATGTTTCTGCATGAAAACTTAGGTACCTAAAAATACTTTAGTTTTGTGCGACATATCTCTTTCGCAATAGCATTTTGTTTCTTGAAATTCCATCGGCAACTATGCATTTTAACTGCGTAATTAAAAACGAGCTGGATAAAATATCTTATTTGCAGACAATGCCTTTCATATTTGTAAGAAGTGAATAATGTATTCGCGCGATAATTTATTTCTCAGTTGAATAGCTTTTGAAAGTTGCAAAAATATTAGGTTCGGGACTGTATATAAAAATTTCAGCCGACATTCTAACCAAGTACAGTGTATGCTCGATTATGGAGACCAGGTATACAACTCGGATAGTCATAATCTCACATATGCGTTTATGCTTAATTTTAGGCTTTCCGTTAAGTATTTATAGTCATAAATTGAAGTCAAAACGCATCGGTTCTTGTAATGGGCGATTTTTTAACACACTTTAACTCTGTATATATGAATATAACTGGAAATATGAATTACCTCTACTTAGAAATCATATAACCGAAAAGATAGTTCGGTCCATTGGATTACTACTACTACACCAAAAACACTAACACCTATTACTACTACTACTTTAACTAATAATACATAGCATTGCACTAGCAATTTATTATAATATTTTACTGCTAAAAAACCAAGCTGTGCAAAGTTGTGTGATCAACAGATGAACACCAGTTTGCCCGTTTCTATTGGAAGATTGAGACAGTCAGCCTTCCCTCTCTTCATTGTCCCGTCTGGTAGACGAAATTGTAAAGGCGTTTAGGCACTACTATTACAGTTGTACAAGTACATAAAGACACAAATTCAATCACACTAACAGTTGGGTCCAGTCTCAATGGGTGCTATTGGTACAAAGGTTCCATAGCATATTATGGCATACATTTTCTTCCGCATTAGGGTGGTTTTGTCATTTGCATTAGGCTTTACTTTGCCTGAAGTTCGTACATGCTAGCTTGACCAATTGCGTGGTCTGTCGTTCTAACTGATCTTAGCATGAATATGTTTGCAACGAGATCTGCCTCATAAATACCGACATGGATAATGCGAGTGTTGCCAACACGACTGGTTTGCTTTTCCAATGGTCTGGTCCTAACTTTATTTCCGTTCGTGTGTGACTGGCAAAAGGAATTATTCGATAAATGTTTATAGAATGCCCATAAACGTGATTGAAATAATACTTTAATTGAATTTCACGAGAATAAATATATGAATTCAACTTTAAATTGCCAGCGTTTGGACATAGTCTACCGAGCCAATGCCGCATATGTAAAGTCTTTATTGTTTAGCTGTAGAATTCAGTATTTTTTGGCTTCGTAAAGGCGACTCTGCCACTAACTACAGCACGTACTGCATCATATAAAAATTTTGACACTTTTCGTCATTTCACGTCATCCGTGCAGCATGACGAGGAGATTTGTTGTTGGAATATTTTGATTGTTTGTGCACACAAGGTAAATGCTGTTGAGGGCTTACTTTTCTTTTTTTATCGTTCGGCTTCATTTAGTGCCTCATAACGCCCTGTTCCTGGATCGCTTATGTGTTCTTCTCAAAACGTGTTAAGTCAAAAAATTTAGTACTTTGATATTTGCAACACCTCAATAATTATTAACACACTTGTGGTAGTATGTGGCGATTACGAGACACATGCTTTCACTCTATAACTTACTTAGCTGTAATGTATTTGACACAATATTTATATTGACTGGAAATAATTGATATCAACATTAACAACTATATTAGTTTCTATTTAATTCAATTTGGTTGATCGCATTAATTTTACATTGCTACGCGGCTCCTTGTTTTTATGTTTCGTGCATGAAACAACATTCCTATGGTTATTTAAAAATGTAATCTTAATCGGCTTCATTATTATTTGTCTGTCAAACTTTTCTGGCCTGTAGAAATGAAGATTCTCGGCATGACGACCGGCCGCCTCTGGTAAATCGTTCCGGCAGTGTTATCACGACTCTTATCTTTATCAAAGATATACAATTTACCTTTGTAAGAAACAAATAATGATACTTTAGTCGATTCTGAATGGCAGTCATAATTTACCTCGCTAAAGTGTACTAGGTCCAGTGGAAGTAAACAAGAGGGATACTGGCAACGATACATCAGTATTATTGTAGTATAGTTATCGCCATTACACTCACAGTGGAGCACCAGTTTCTTTGTTGGATCAGTCATGTGACCCAAAGATCTATTTGAGATCACTGTAGTTATGCATTCATGTCATATATGAATCATTTGATCATTTTTTTTCTTTTTATGTTTAATCTTTACCAATCCCTATTATGTTATCGAACTTTTTGCCCCTAGCTCACGAGCTTATATTTTTTCACAAGCCGTTGACAATTTCTATTAATAACTAAAAAGCTACTATATTGCTAGTTACACTTGGACCGACTCTTCACGACCATCATCATTATTATTAACTATTTGATATCAACTTCATGCATTGATGCTTCTTTGCTGCTTCACACTGAATATTGTCATTTATTATGTGTCTGTATATAACCTAAGTCACCTTTTCCGGGGAGAGAGGGTGATGGGGTTGGGGTGTATTGGAGAATATTGACCTGACCTCTCGTCATTGGCTTGTTTGAAAAGTCAGATACACAGAAATGTCACCAGTATTGTCCAATGAGTCGTGAAGATCCTGTTACGATCTGAAGTAAAACGAATTAAAATATATCGTTATGTCAATAATTTTGTTCACCTAAAATCTCTGGTGTTGCACGATGGATCGGTTTCTGCCAAGATTTTACAGACGTATTAGCTTTCTTCTTCTTTACTTAACTGCGGCTGACTCCTTTTGGAGGATAAGCCGGCTCCATCATGGAGTGGTGAGGGGACACCACTTGTACCAAATTCCCAAGTAACTCCATGATGGAGCCGTATTAGCTTTGCAGATGTTGTTTTTTCAGAATTGTACAAACCACGCTGGAGTCGGCGGTCATTTCCCTTCAAGTTAAGCGTACTGTTGGTACTGCTTTAGGCGACGGATACCTGGGAGATGACAGTATAGTTGTCAGCTCCTACACAGCTTTGTTAATCAATGTATTTACTCGATGTGGTTTAGGTGATTGACATCTGGGCGTCAGGAGGTATTAAACAAGAGCATAGTTTACAAGCCAACCAGTTATATAAGACTCATCTTTAAAATTCCTTAACAACGTACCTTGTTATCAAATGTCGAATATGCTGGATGTGATACTGTTTTGATACTTCTTTCCAGGTCACCGAAGCAACTCTGGTGATTGACTGGAATCGCAGAAAGGTTAGATCAGTCATCTCTTGGCTGGATTCTGTTATTCGCGATATCGGCCATTAGACCAAGACGCGCTATTTCTCATTAACATAGAAACAATTCAATTGACTATATCATGTTGAAGTCAAGTAGCAAACAGGTGTCAGTGTAGGGCCTGATTAATTTCGCCTTATTGGCATTTGCTCCCCAGATTACACCATGTTGGAGATTTCACTCTCCGCTTATTATATTATTGTAGTTTTGAAGATCATCAAACTTTCACACCAACGAAAAGGCCCAGCCTAGTGCGATGATTGGCTTTTAACAAATTTATTATTTTTTTATCGAAACTTTATCTTTTTTGCGCTTAACAACAAACGAATCTATTATTTTTTTATTTGTGTAATATTTCTATTTAAATCTAGAAAACGAAATTGATTCCTGGTACACCTATGTACGAAACTTGGACCAAACCCACCGTACCGGTATATTTTAGTGTTTTCATGTACAATATAACAAACCCGGACGATGTTCTCAAAGGCGAGCGACCACATTTAGCTGAAATCGGCCCATTTGTGTATACGTAAGTTGATGGACGTGTGGTTATTATACACATACTACGTTAGTACAGGTGTGCCATATAGTCATCATATCACCATTTATTCCATTTCAAAAGATATATATATATATATATATATATATATATATATATATATATATATATATATACTAATGCAATCAGAGGCCTGTACTATTTCAACATATTGATATAAACGCGTGACAATTATTGCAACTGATGTGATTTTAATGTTGAATATTGATCCCGATGTTTATTTCTCAGTAGAGCCAGCGCGTCTCTGTGTAAATGCAAGAATTTACGGGTTCTTAACTAGGGAAAACTTGCGCGAGCTGGTGCTTTAGTGTTTTATCTTATAGTATACACTTCACAATGTTCAAACTTCTCATCCTACTTTTGTGTTGCAACCAGCGTCGATACGAAAGGCCTCTTATTGCCACTGATCGAACTTTCCACCATACGTTATTAGCATTTAGAATTTCTTTACGATTGCAGCGTCAATCGTTTAAAACAGTTCTTTGTTGTGATTTTTTTAGACTGTCGTCCTTTTCGTGTAAGTATTTGTCTCTTTACTGGGTTTGATCAACTCTTTTCCATCGTCTCCTGACGAGTTTATCGTTTCTACATATTATAATTTATTAGTTAATACACAAAGCACACAGATTTTGGCTGTATTAGAAGCTTGAAGTTCATTTGCTAACTAGTAAGGCTTTCTATAAAGAGGTCTTTTTTCATCCGTGATAGCTAGTGTCGATGCGTGACAAATAAAACCTCTGAAGTAAAAGAAAATGTCAACAAATGGTGTGCCGTAAACTTTCCAGTTATATTAATTTTTACTTGTACTCTAGTTGAATAACTTTAGGTCTCCTGTTTCTAAGAGTTTTCCTTTTCCTGGTTAGTCTACTAATCAAAATTGATTAGAACTATCTGCCAAGGCGACAGTAACCGAAGTTTCTTTCAGCATCTGAAACCTCCCTTCGCGTCTATCCATTTAACACAAAGTTTTGCTGCGTAGTTGCACCAAATTCCAGGCTTCACATGAAGCGGGATGATGGTTATATCCTATTAGACCCGGAAAGGTTCATGTTACCATTACCGGGCTTAATAGCCAGTTTCCGCGGTTTTCAAGCAGGAATTTCTATAACTTCGAATGAAATTTCTTTTATACCTGTGTTTATACTATTTTCATATTTCGGTGGGATCAACAGCCTTAATAGAGATGTTAGAAAATAAGGATAGTCTCGTTAATAACTGTGAGACTAGAAAGAGCTTCAGTGAATCGCTGTTGGATAAGAATATGCAACAAATAAGGAACTGTGTTGTGCTGGGAAGCACGAAAGGCATTTTAACGTCTATGTAAAATCAACGTTCGACGTTTCTGGTTGCGCTAGAGCTCTATGGTAATCGAGCTTACGGAATCAATCTGAAATCTTCACGTTATGCTATGAAAGCTGATCGGCGGTTCTCTTACACATACTGTACTTTGTACTAACTTTAGTTAATTAATTTCAATTCAGTTGCGCTGACAGCACTTTAGCAGGTTATGCTATATTCATACAAGCTATTTAACTACTCAATAATTGCTCACGCGTGTGGTGATAAACCTTGGTTTTACGTAAGCAGCCGAACATCAAGAAAACTACTGGCAAAGAAATATTGATTGTGTAGCAAATGTAGATATTGTGCTATTGTGTATGTTTGGCGTTTTTCCAAATTAGTGCATTTCCATTTATACAAACACACCACCAGTTGAATTGTTTGACACTACGTATGGCCGTTGTCATAACCGATAGCTGTAAGCAATCCTGTGGACTTTTGTTGGGTTGCTGAGGGCCGCTCGGCCATCTGAGAGCCGTTGCGTTCTTAGTTTTGCATAAAACGAAGGGACCTAGAGTATTTGTGATTCCGTCCAGAGCTGCGTGTCGTCCTCACTGTGAAACTGCATATGTCCATTTGCTCAGGCAATGAACACGCTCTGACAACCGACAAAAGAATGAGTCCTGTAGACGTGGCTTCATTAAACCATGACACTAGATTAACTTTAATTATTTGACCAATTAGACCACAATTTATATTTCAAAATCGAGTTTTCGAGCTTCGTATAAACACCAATCCCATTGTATGAAACCGTCAGCCACACGTACTCACGCTTGTTGAACTTCCATCGTCATCATCAGAGCATGACGAATAAGTGGCTAACGAGGATCGAACCACAGTGCGTTTATAATGAGATTAAAATTAGATATGTGTCTCTTACTCCTAATTGTCTTGCATACATTGCAGATGCACAATTTCTATTCAGTCACGAACATTAACATTTAGCTTCCGCGCCATATATATATATATATATATATATATATATATATATATATATATATATACATACATATAGGTAATACAATTAAACTGCCATTGATTGCGCGTATGTTCGTAACAAATCTTTAAGTCATTTTTTTGAGCTTGAAGTAAACACCATTCCTGTTATATGTGTAATCATTTGCACAACAGAAAAACTGACGTCAGTCACACGCACTCACGTGTTTCAACCTTCTATGACTCATTGCTTTGCTTTTAGATGCATTGTTGTCTTGTTCTCTTTAGTCAGTTTGCCGTCTTTTGATGATAATCATGGGAGGTGGAAACGAGTCTGTACGTTTTACTGGCGATAGTTTTGCTATTTGATGCCACTGGTTGAATAAGATGAAATTGGTATTTTTCTAAAGCTCACAAACTTTGTTTAAATAAACGCATTCGAGATCTCAATAAAATCTTGCACAAATGTGGGCCTACTTCAGTTGATCGACTTGTCGTTTATTAAAATGATTCAAACGCGCCTTTGAAATAGAATGGTGAATATGCATCCGAAATTGCGCAGGGCGATGTTAGGGCTCGTTTTTCTGCAATTGGTGCTGGAGGCATATGTGTTAGCCTTCATAAAAAAACGTAGTGCCATTAAACTGATTGTGTGAGTAGAAGTAATGTAAACGTTTTTTCTCTTGCTATACTAGAAACATTGTTCCTGCTGTATGGAATTTCCACGTAGAATTCAAACGATTTGAACTCTCCCTGTGCACTCAAGCGTACACTCACAAACGGACGAATAGGAAACAATAAGACAATTGCCAATGTTGGCTTTGTTTTTTTCTTTAAAAGATTGGTCTCGATTGAACTACTCAAGTAACAATCAAGTGCATGTATACTCATTAATGTTTATAGCCCAAGTCCCAGCATAACTAAGAATATGCAAAATAGGTTATGACGACCACATAAATATAGAGGCATTATATCGTGCATGCATACAAAACTAAATTTATTTATATAGATGCATTTGCATACAGTTTGAGCATGACTTTAAACTTGAAGGCTGATTATTGAAAAAACTAAACGTGTATGGATACACATGTCTCTGGATATAAATAGGCTCATAAACAAATTATAATGTCGACTGTTTATCAGTTTGTGTTGTGACTTTTATTTTCTGCAAACTGTAATGGAACAACTTTGAAGAAGAATGCTGGTTAGTGCTGCCGAAAAATGGCACGATAAAAAATGTTTGGTTTTTTGTCGAGGTAAATTAGCGCATGGTGCCATAGGTTTGATGTTTTATTTGGAAGCATAATTTTTAATGATATTCTCATGTTTTTTATCATATGTTCTTAATCCGTAAAGTAATTACAATGCTAACATTGAAGCCCGTTGTTTTCATTAGAAATACCATTTTATAATGATGATGATAATAATAATAATATTGCTCTACTGAGTCGATGCCCTTAGTCACCTTAAGTAATAAATTGGCGATTTTGTTAATGGAGGAAACCACCTTCGTTAGTTTAATCAATGTAAATTTGTGATGTAAATATATCCTTCATTTTTAAAAGATTAGAGGCCAATAAAATAGAACGAGTTGCCTTTTATGTCTATACTGATATTTGCTTTTTGCGAAGGGTTTGGATATGTCTAATTATCTTTGGCTACCCTTCGCAATCTCTATCTATTTGTTTACCACTTTGAAGGCGGTAGAAATAAGCTGTTGCTTCTTTACTTAACCTGGTTTTACAGGTGACACGTTTCACTTGTTCAGTGCTGTAAATTTTGCTAAGTATTTCTTTTAATTTTGGCCGAAAACAACAACACGGAAATCGGTTTTGTAGGAAATTGATTATTCTACAAAACATCGAGTCAGTAATTGCCAATTTTTGGTAACTTATTACCTAGCTGGAATGCAGTCTTCACTGCCCATCGTCAACTCTTTCAGCATTTAAGTTATAAGAAAGAACTAAACAGGATATTGTGTACTGTTGACCATTCCCATTAAAAGTGAAAGATTAGCAGTTTTTCCTCAGGGTTTGAAGCGTCGCTATGCTATAAATTTAGTTATTTTTGAAGATCATACGCACCATTTAATCGCGTAGCTAATCTTTCGTCATGATACCTTTCAAAACATGCTATCTCTCGCTTTGGTCTTTTTCTCTTGCATCGTACTTTGTCGAGCAGCACAATGTTTCAGATTTTGAATTTTTTGTTTAGAAAATTTGCACCGGAATTCTTAAATGTTTATGTAACAAAGATATAACAGTAAAATAAAGGAATTTTTGAAGGATTGTGGAGCGCGGGCGTCATAATGAAGCATGCCACGATTTGCGATGCTGCTTTGTCGCTTCGAACTATCAGTTTCGCAAAGATTCGATTGATCCTCATTTCCAAGTACACATTGGTTTCGTCTTCGTTGTGGGTGGTTGCTGATTTGACCTCCGATTGCTTCAACATCGTTCATACTAACCAATGGAAATGAGGTACGATCTAACCTTCGCAATCGTACCTCATTTCCAGTGGTTAGTTTGAACGATGTTGAAGCCCTCGGAGGTCAAATCAGCACCCACCCACAACAGACGAATTCGATGCGTACTTTGAAATGAGGATAAATTTAATCTTTGCGAAACTGATAGTGCGAAGCGACAAACCACCATCGCAAATCGTGACATGCTTCAAATAAAGGAATCGTCAATATTGTTTACTTTGAGCCTACAATTGAGTAAAATTTTACCTTAACTGAACTTTGTATTTAAAATATTAGTCGATGTGATGTACAACAAAACAAAGGATAACCAAAAAATAACTTGGACAATAGAAATCCAATAACAAACAAATTCGGTTATATATGCACACTTATATATGCATGTATTTATGAATACTTGAACAAACTTACCATTGGCTCTCAAGCGGTTAATGCAGAACTAATCATGCATCTCCACTGGATCCAGTTTTTCTATAGTTTAATGTAGACCTTTATACATCGAAGCGTTTTAACTTAATAAATTCTACGTGTCAGTGTATTCAAGAATCCGATATTGTGAATACTAGTGTCATACATCGTATGTACATCATGTATTGCTGATGTTGCCTTGCCCTAATGCTGACTTGACCATAACTGTGTTATTAAATAGGCACTCTTTATCTCTCCCTCGTAAATCTCACTAATAATCTGTAGCTAAATTATTTTTTTTGTTATTCATATATTTTTTCGCTTCTTACGGTTATGTGGCAGTGAAACAGTCACTTTTGGCTTTTGTATAGCTCTATATGATGATGATGATGATGATTATGATGCTGATGGTGATGATGCCATATATACTTGTCAATCAATTAAGCTGCTCCAGTCAGATATTTACACCTCTTGTGTGGTCGCCACTTCAACAGTTGCACACATACATCTAAGCCTCTTGTGCAGTCACCACTTCTGCATTTACAACCAGATATCTGAACCTCTTCTTTTGTCACTACTTCTGAATTTTCAACCAGATATCTGAACCTCTTTTGTAGACATCATTTCTTCAGTGCCAGCCAGAAATCTGAAACTCTCCTGTAGTTACCACTTTCCAGTTCAAGTCAATTATCAGAACTTCTTGTGTGGTCGCCACTTCAACATTTCCACACAGACATCTAAGCCTTTTGTGCAGTCACCACTTCCGCATTTCCAACAGATATCTGAACCTCTTCTGTTGTAACCACTTCTGAATTTTCAACCATATATCTGAACATCTTGTGTGGTCACAACTTCAGCAGTTCTAGACAGATATCTCAACATCTTCTGTAGTCACCATTTCTGCAGTTCCAACCACATATCTTTACCTCTTGTGTGATCACTTCGTTAGTTTCAGTCAGATATCTGAACTTCCTGTGTAGTTACTATTTTGCATTTCAAGCTAGAAATCTGATTATCATGTGTGGTCACTACTTAAGCCGTTTTTGCCAGATATCGGAACCTCTTTTGTCGTCACCACTTCAGCAGTTCCACACAGATATCTGAGCCTCTCGTGAAATCACCACTCGCATTTCCAACCAGATATCTGAACCTCTCCTGTTGTCACCACTTCTGAATTTTCAACCACATATCTGAGCCTCTTGTGTGGTCCCCACTTTAGCAGTTCCAGCCGGATATATGAACTTCTTTTGTAGTCACCACTTCTGTAGTGCCAGCAAGAAATCTCAACATCGTGTAGTTACCACTTTCCAGTTCAAGTCAATTATCTGAATCTCTTGCGTGATCACAACTTCAACAATTCTAGACAGATATCTGAACGTCTTCTGTAGTCACCAATTCTTGCAGTTCCAACCTATTGTGTGATCACCACTTCATTAGTTTCAGCCAGATATCTAAGCCACTTTTGTAATTCCAGCGAATGGTTCTAAACTTCTTGTATTTTCACCAATTCAACAGTTCAGCTGCATGTCTGAACCACTTGTGTGGTCATAATTTCAGCAATTCCATCTAAATATCTGAATAGCTTGTTTAGTAGTAACTTCTCTAGTTGCAGACAGATATTTGAACCCATTTTTGTCACTTTTGCATTACTAGCCAGATATCTGAACCTCTTGTGTAATCACCACTTCTACAGTGTCAGCCAGTTGTCTGAACCTCTTCATTAGTTACCACATTGTAGTTCCCGCCAGATATCTGAACGTCATATGGTCACTTATTCAGCTGTTCAAGACAGATCTGAACCTCTTGTGTAGTCACCACTTATACAGTTCCAACCAGATAACTGAACCACTTGTTTAATCACCAGCGAGATTTCTGAACCTTTTTTGTGCTCATCTTTTCAGCAGTTCCAGCGAAATATCTGAATTTCTTGTGTGGTCACAAGTTCAGTTGTGCAGGGAAGAAATCTGAACCCCTTCTTTAGTCAGGACTTCTGTATTTCCAACCAAATATCTGACCCTCGAGTGGCCACCACTTCAGCAGATCCAGCCAAATAAGTAAACCTCTTGTGTGGTCACAACGTAATCCGTTCCAGATAGAAATCTAAACCTCTTCTGTAGTCACGACTTCTGCATTTTTAGCCAGATATCTGAACTTCTTGTGTGATGACTACTTCTTCATTTAGAACCTGATATCTGTACCACTTATTTAATCACAACTTCAGCTGTTTCTACCGGATATCGGAACCTCTTTTGTGGTCACAACTTCATCAATTCCGAGGCAGATATCTGAACATATTGTGTTGTCATAACTTCAGCTTTTCCGGGCAGATATCTGTACCTCTTGTCTAGTCACCACTTCTGCAGTTCCAACCAGATATCTGAACCTCTTGTGTGATCATAATTTTATTAGTTCCAGCCAGATATTTGAACCTGTATTGTAGCTACCACTTTGCAGTTTCAGCCATATATCTGAACCTCTTTTTTGTTATCACTTTGTGGTTCCAGCCAAATACCTGGACTTCTTTTGTGGTCACAACTTCAACAGTTTCAGCCGGATATCTGAACCTCTTGTGTGGTCACCATTTCAACGCTTCGAGAGAGAAATATGAACCTCTTGTGTAGTTACGACTTCTGCATTATTAGCCAAATATCCGAACTTATTTTAGTGTTCAACGTTTAGCAGTTCCAGCCAGATATCTGGACCATTTGTATGGGAATTTCTTCAGCTGTTCCAGCTAGATATGTGTGGTTAGTACTTAAGCAGTTCCAGAGAGATATCTGAATCTATTTTGTGGTCACCACTTCAGCAGTTCTAGCCAGATATATTAACCTCTTGTGTGGTCACTACCTTTGCAGTTCCAATGAAATATCTGTACCCCTTTTGTAGTTATTACTTTGCAGTTCCAGCGTAATATATGAACCTCATGTGTGGTCACCAGTGCAGCAAGTCCAGTCAAATCTGTGAGCGTCTTGTTTGGTCACCAATTCTGCAGCTCCTGCCAGATCTCTGAACCTCATGTGTAGCTACTTCTTCTGCAGCTCCATACAGAAATTTGAATCCCTTGTGTTGTCACCACTTCTGTAGTTTTGGCCAGGTCTCTGAACCGTTTGTGTAGTATTTTAAACAGGAAAGATAAGCTGCGGCTTGAGAATGAAATCAAGTTAATAGAATGAATGATTCTTAACTAAATGCGAAGATAATATCATATCGGAGAATACAAGTCTATAATAAATCAGTTTATGACATTTACTTATTATTGGTGCATATTTAGGCTCAGCTCGCAGTGATAAGATGTCAGATTACGTAGGTTGCAGCTATATTAAGTGTTCTCGTTTGTCTCTGTCATAGAATATCGACATTAATCTCGATAGAAAATACCTGTTTATGGAAATGGAAGGCTGTTCCGCAGTGGAACAGCTGCAGAAGTTAGATATTCATGTTTCCTGAGGGATTCAATATAGGCGAATTCTTCGTTAACTGATAATGGAGCACCGTTTAGCTAAGGCTCAGATCTCGAATCAAAGTTGACCATAATGTCCATTTTCATAAAAGTATTTTGCTGGAGACTGTACTTGAATGACTTTTCATGTCTACGGTTAATAACTTTTTGAGGCTTGACTTCATTTTCGGCATAGTTAGTTCGAACCTCACTTGTGGCTTCCAGTTCAAATATACAGCAACTATGATCTTCGAATTGGTATTTCTTCTGCACAGGTATATTGAGGAAGTTCATTTCTGCTAACATTTAATTAAAATAAACTAAATGAAGCATTTACTTGAACTTGTTTTATACTCCTGAGATATGAGGTGTAGCAATAACAAATTTTGAGGCAGAGATCGCTCCAATTGTCCTTTCGGGGGCTGAAGTGAATACAACAGAAAGCCCTCGCAGGAGTGCACGAATTGAGATGAAGCAGTCAGCATAATGATGGAAGCAGCCTTGGAGCCGCAGAAATGAACATAAAATAATAGATATTTCTATTTTTTACTAAATAGACGCGCTTTAAATCAGCAAACTCCTATAAATATTTGATTAAAAATAAAGTATTAGTGTTGATGTGAGCAAAATCACTTCTGGCGGATTGGAAAACTTATTCGAAGAATTTTCTGCACAGATGAACACTTTGACTGCGGAGTTATTGATAATTAGGCCTCGACTGGACGACTCATTTATTATAAATTCTGAGGGAATACGCATAAATCATGAGGGATGACCTACAATTGCTGCCACCATCTGGATGGCTTTGTGAAGTGCATGAATCTCTTGCTGTATATCACTGTCGCATGATCGTCAAGAGACACATACATTGAGCGCAACATGTGCTAGCATATCATTTTCTTCGAGCTAATCTTTAGTGTGCCATATCTGGCACACCTAGCCAAGAGACACGGATAGTTTTGCCTGGCGCATCATCTGAGACGGCTACCGGGTTAATTCCGGTTTATTCGCGTGGCTGGATTTTATTATTCGTTTTCCCAGTTGATGTTACTGCTTGGTATATTGACAAACTAAAATGCAGTTGAATAAACAGATACCTTCGTAAATATAGCAAAGAACAGGGTCGAGTGAAGAGAAATGGCTATTTATAATTTATGCTTGTAGGCTTTTATGAATTCCATTGCAGTGAAATATTATAAAATGTATGAAGCCATAAACGTGAAAAATCTTAATTTCTTGTGACATATTAATGTTAACGTATCTTCAAAAATTTTGACTTCGTCTCCATAAATAAATGATCTACTTTTATATCCAAATTTTTTAAAATATAAGCTATTAAATATCTAATAATTCTGAAATGACCAAAATTGTTAATACCATAAGGAATATTTTTTGGTTTAGTAATATTTTGATACAGTGATGAATAAGAATAATATTATTATAATGCTTTTTTTAAAAGGCAAGAGCGTCTGAAAGAGGACATCGTTTTCTGGACTGCTGATGGGAATAAATTGCTCGAGGGTCAGTCTCCTTCTCTGGCAACTGAGGTCAGCTATCGACTAAGAAAAAATTTCTACTTTCAACGCGACATGTCTGTTGGTGATCCGTCCGAAATTAATATTACTTCTATCAATCCTGTTTTTGTTGTGAGTTTGTTGTTGTTTTCGTTGAACATGCACAATTAAGAGGTGATCGCTTTTACTTTCCATATCACATGCTGGAAAGAATAGTTATATCTTTTGAAATTCGAGCTTTAATAAAATTCATTTTACCCTTCCTGTGTACAAAAAAAGAAATTTTATCACATGTAAGAAACGTTTCTTTCGCATTGTCTTCTCAAATATCTACTAATGAACATATCTTTATACAAAAATTGGAAAGCAAAACAAGATAGAAATATGTGAACATAGAGAGAGTGTGAAAAACGGAAACAAATCAAACCAATGATATTTCTGTTCCAGTCCTATTTTATTTCTTTCACCTAATTTTGCGTATATATATGCATATGGAAAGATAGAAACTATGGAGAAAATATGAGATCTACTTTAGTTTGTAAATGGACATCAGACAAAACTTTCTATTTATATAACCATTTTTTGCGTCGAAGTATTTAAAAAACGAATCATCATCATTCGGTGCAAATATCTTATAGAAATCCCTTCTATTTCCATATGCGATCATTTGCATGTATTAACTATTTTCAAATATCGCTAGCCTAGTTTTCTAATAATACTTGTGATAATAACTAAGTATATCAATTAGGCAATCATAGTTTGAGCTGTTGGTGATAAACTTGCTTTAAATGTTTTTTTCAACATGAAGTAAACTCTAATCTCATTGTAAATAATTCACACAATATAGAAGAATTCATTCTAATTGTATATACTGACACACTGGACTCTATTTTTTCATTAGAGCATGACGGAATATTTGGTAACGAAGATTGAATCGCGGGATATAGAGAATGCTTTGAACATCGACATTCATCTCGCATCTATACTAGTACTACATTTAGTAAATTGATTAGAATATGGACTGCGTGCTTTCTTCGCGGTTATGGACTTCTCTTTTTTCTCTAATACATCTAATTAGTTGTAATTTTTCGATGATGTCTAACCGCATTATAATTGTATTGGTGCTTATCTAAAGTTTGCAAACTTGATTTTACTTATTTTGGATTCTCGCATCAACACTCGGTAAATCGTCTGCAGATGCGTTTTCTGGATCATTCTTATATTTCGTACTTACTCTCTTGTTGTTGATCATAAAACTGGTGATGGTGCCTGCACAAAAATCCATCGTCAAAAATATTAATAAGACGCATCATTGCCATATGACCATGAGTAAGCGTAAAAAAATAGTGACACCAATGATAATTTTCAATAAAAAAAACTGTTAGCGGAAATTTATTTATTTATTTATTTAGCTAGTTGCGAATCTAGTTCAGATGGAGATATTTATTCGAGCAATAAACATAGAGGCAACCTAGACCTCTACACATACTATTAGGTCCAAGTCAGTTTTAACGCAAGGAAACATTGCTAATACAACTTCCTTCCGGATTTCAATGTACCGCATCGTAAGCACAACCAAACCTCGCTGCCAGCTCTGCCTAACTTAGAAAAGAAAGTTATGAAGGTAACTCTACTGGAAATCTGCAACAAATCGCCTTTGAACTCGACTCGATGCTATATCGCGCAAGCTTTCCAAACAAGACCTATGATAAGCACGTCGACCTCATTCTTTTAGACAAACAGGTCATACACTACCCAATTTTATAGTAGCTGGTTTCAGCTATTTCTGTCGTGTCCGAATCTGCCCATCTTGTTTGTGCGTCAATCTGGCGTTTGCAGAGGGAAGAATGCTCTATTCGGAAATCGAATTGAAGGTATACGTAAAACGCGACCAAACCAGAATAGTTGGTGAAGCTCTTTTTGGCCTTTATTGGCCACTCCAAAAAGTCGTCTAAGGATGTCGGTGTTGCTTATTCGTTATTGATAAAATGTATGGGCTATGCTTTTCAATCAACAGTGGTCGAATATTTGTAATCGTCTCAAATCTTTGAATCTAAATGACCTAGTTCCATTAACGTATAGCAGAATTACACGTACAGAGGCTTTGTTTGTACGACCTCCAAATTAGAGTGAGTTACTCATATTTCTCCATATATGACGATGGTTGAAGGAAGCTACTCTGGATTTCACTAATCTCAAATTCATTTCATCACTCGTATTACATTTTTTACTGAAACAGAAACTAAGATATGCAAATACGTCTACTGCGTACAGATCCTCACCTTGAAGCCGCAGAGTTTAAGTAATTAATGAGGGATATTTAGAAGTATCCTAAAATTAGCGATTAAGGATTTAATATTGGGAAACGAAATGACGACTGCTGGTCTACTCTAAGTGGCCTGGGCAGAATCGTAGCTCTTCCCCACGATAGGTTAGTCGATTTTAACAATACAGACGATATTGTATTATTATACGTTTACCAATATTTGGCTTGTTCGCGGATAAAATCAGATGTCTTATTCTATTGTTAGATTACTGCATATAGAATCGAATTTTAGCCTTTTCCGTTATTAACCTCAACAGCATCTTGACGCGTATCATCGTAAAAGCTTGATAAACTAAATAAACCACAATGAAGCCTATTTGAGACAGCGAGAATTTGCTGCGGTACTAGAAAGTGAGCGCCATCTTTACATTTCCTTACTTCTGCAGAATTAGTTCATGTTAGCAAGGATGACTAATATCGACAGAACTCACTTCGGCGTAGGTGATGTTTTCAAGTGAGAAGACGTTTATTCGTTTGATTTCGACAGTGATTCAGATATCGCTGCCGGTGCGACTGTTCGGAGCTTTCCACTCATTAAGAAAATTTTTTGTGGCTACGAGTCATTTTTGATCTTTCTGATTGTAGGGACAGAATAGCGTACTTTTTGCTGCGTTTGCTTTTTAAAGTATTAAATCGGTCATATTTATTGGATTATTAATAGCATTTCTAGACGTTTCGGCCTTGTTGCGACTGTTTCCTAGGTAATCATTAGCATCTCTCTTTTTACTTTATTGAATTTAGATGGTTTTGTTTATACTTGGTGTCTGTTAATAAAATGTCCGATGAAAAAAATTTAACCAGATGTATAATTTGTATATCGTGCGAGATATTACTATATCGCTTAATGTGCTTCACTAGCGTTATGGGATGATTACCTCACTCACATTTAGGCTGTTGAAGAAGCTCTCTTAATAAATTTTTGCAACCTACTGTTTCAATCTTTCTCTTGAAGCACATATCGTCGTCTCGCCAGTAAGGCATGTCTCTGTATTATCACAGACGGTCTGTTGTAAACTGTTCATTATTGTTCTTCTTTGCAGCAACCTTAGCCGGGCTACACATTTATCTTTTCTATGACCTGTTAAAATTTTACAAATTGTCTTATGGATTGTGCAATTGTGTATTATGTATCTTTTAATATAGGCTATTATATGCCATTATATGTAAAATCTGATCATTCGACCCACAATTGCAGAATACATTTATTAGATAACTAGCTCACTGATCATCTCCTCTTTTAACGCGGAGTATATCCAATAGCAGCTCTTAGGCACAGCTATTTACAGCCTGACGATCTGGTAATAGCCTATCGTATCGACGATGATATCCTTTTGGTACTAAACTGATACAATTATCTCTTACGCGAAAAAAATCATGACGCTTTTGTCGATTCAACAGAGGACTGCACAATTTCTCTGATAGCCTGCCCTAACTCTAGAAATATTTGTCAACAGATTGAAGTTGCTACCTTTCCGGCACTCGGACACAATTATCACAACCACATTAAGACTGGAATTTTTGCTCTATTTAGTTGTCATCAAGTAGTCCACTTGAAACTTTAAGCATCAAAGGATTTCTATCGTAATACTGCCTTTTCTTCTAGAGATTGTTGATGCCTAGAGATCTTGTTGGAGAGATTAGTTCAGGTAGACGTTTTCGTCTGTCATCTGTCGCGCGCATCGAATGGGGTTTCATTTAAACATTGATAAATTTACTAGGAAAGGCGTTTAGTTTCAGGAGCTTCTTAAAATGCCTTATCTTTTCTGGAATTGTGCTAACGAGCATATTCTCCAAATTCGATTATCCAAATTATTCTTCAGTTTCCTTCTGTTAGATATTGGGACGCTGCTGTTGTAATTAATATATTGTCTTGTTGGCATGGTTTTCCGCTTTACTCTTCGAGTAGTTGCATGTGTGGCCACCTGATCGTGTTTCCTTTCTTTAATGTAAATATGATATATGAATTGGTTTGACTACAAAATTTGTTTAGGATTGCCAGCTCAGTTAGTAAAAAAAAAGATCGCTTACATATCTTCTATACAGATTGCTTAGATTAATTTAATTCTCAGCCAGTTTATTCTATGTGCCACGTGTATTCATCAGTTATGAATGGTGATATAAAACTTTGATGACATGACTATTGAATGTACGTAGCTGACCACCGTCAAATAGAAATTGAACGTTAGCTATACAGGCTTATATAAGCTCTTTGATGTTGTTCACCCAATTTTGCCGATCTGGATATTCAGTTTTGGCTAAGTCACACAAGATCGTTTTATTAATATGCAACAGTGCGTTTTTCGAATGGATTAAGAAGCAACTATTATTCAAATCAAGGTTGCTAGGTTGATAAAAACACCAATCCTTTTATATATATAAATTTTTCAGTATAAACTAAGCATTGTATAATGTAGAAAGGCCTACTCATCCAGTATTGTATAGTGTCGCAAACGAAATTCATTTAGAGAACCGGTTTCGTCCTTTTTAGGAACACATCACGTACTGTCCAGAATTTGCCGTGGACAAAGCTCGAACATGGTCGCGCGGCAAATTCGAGACAGTACTTGATAAATTCCTAATAAGGATGAAACCGTTATTCTAGATGAATTTCTTTTTCAACACTATACAAAGCTTAGTTTATACTGACAAATTTATGCATATAAAGATACAGGTGATTATATCAAGATAGCAACTTTGATTAAATTGAATTTTTATTACCGCTCGCGCAACCAATCTTCGTTTAATTCATCTACTTGACCGTTTTAAATCAGTTTTTGCGCGTGTAAGGATATTGACTAGAATACGTGGCCAGTTTTCGATAAAATTAAATTGAACATTAATCTTGTTTAACTAAGTTAGCATAAATTGTCCTTTCTGCAGTACTATCTATAGAGTTCAATATATATATATATATATATATATATATATATATATATATAATGGGATTTGTATTTATATCAAACTCGCGTATTTGAATTAAATAATTGTTGGCACCGGTCGCGAATTCAATGATCGTTTAAGAAGAATCAACTATTCAGTAGTCCATTAAAATTTGCTCCATAGGCCGATTCAGAGAGGTGGCACCATCCGTTAAGTTATTCGTCATATAAAGCGCGAGAGAACAACTAACTTTTCTATTTTATGCCAAACGAGGCCGACAGAATTGGTCAACACGGGTTTAAATGTCTATCTACCATCAAGAAAACCCACTAATTAATTTTGAAATTCTACAACACAATTTATTATTCGACTGGTCGCTAGTAAGGCGAAACAACACGAATGTTCAACAAACACAGCCATCCCCATCTGAACAAATGTCGCCAAATTTTAAATTTATAACAAGTTTCAGATAGGTAGAATAACAGGCAAAACAAAGATATGCCACGAAAAAAAGTTAGAGACTACCGCCTTGATAAAAAAACATAAGGGTTAAGATTGTCAGGAAATACGTGCACCTAGGTAATGCAGAACCAAAATTTTAACAAAGCTGGAGCATGTGCACAAAAAACAAACATGTATTTTGTCCTGAAATAGACGGTATGCTTAGTCGAGATGAGCAGTTGGATCGTTCACAAAGATTAACAATATGTAATATAGCGAGAAAATAAATACCATTAGCATAAATTAATTTGTTCACCTACGTAATAACCGAAACGTCCCACACATGGAGTATATACTATCGTCTTAAAAAATTCGTTCATTCACTCAGAGAACCATATAGTGAAGCGGTATCGAAGTAGTTTAACTAAATGAAATTTTAAAATACACAAAAAAATATTTTTTTCTATTATCTATTCAATTTGGTTTTCTTTCTAATGAATGATTACTAAATTTTTTACTCAGGATTTTAGTGGAAAGTACATTTATAAACAAAAAATATATCCATCACTGTTGACTAGATTATACCATTAGTGGAGCGGCTTTTGTAACTATGGCTAGGTGAGCCATACTGGTGTCGCTTTTGTGCTGGTGAGGTTACTCATACAGGCAATCCAGTGTGGAGCATTCCGATTAACACAGTCCAAATTTTATGTTTTTTTCAGGTGGTGCCTCTAAGGTATCCCTTTCTAAATATGGTATTCGTAAACCAGTCGTCTCAGATCTGCTATTATCAGAAAGATACCATGTCTCCTGGGGAAGTGATATTGAATTATTATATTATGGTTGGTGTGAATTAATCATTGCATGTGACATGAGATGCAGTTCATCTCTTATTTCGGTTTCGTACTTTTCTTCCACTCATATATATATATATATATATATATATATATATATATATATATATATATATATATATCCTGTTTTGTATCATGTGATTATTAACAATATCTCTAATTTAATTTTAGAGTGCAACACATCGTGTATCCTTCTTTGCGACATGGAAAATTAGATTTGGTATCAATCTTGCTGGTTCAAATTATGGCCTGTTACAATCCAGGCCCGTATCCGAGCATATCTGGGGCTACGAGGATCGTTTGAAAGCCATAAACGGAGATCCTATGACGGGACTAATGTATGGTGTAAGTCTTATTATCTTCCTCACTGCTTAATTTGTATTATTAATGGAGACAGAATTCGCTAGAATCTACGGTATGCAACATGTATGTTAGTAGTAATTAATGCCTTTTATTATGAAAACTTGTCTCCCATTCTATCCCTGCATCTATGCATGCTTTCATAGCACATTATTGTAGTTCCATCAAGTATAAGATACGCCCATCAGATGGAAAATTCTTGGAACAGTCAATCCTACCGTTATTTAGGCTTTTAGTAATTCAACGTGTCTAGCAGACTAGCGGAGTGAAATCATACTCCTTCCGATGCAGTTTGGTTTAAATAGATACAAAGAGATAAAAGAAGAGCTTCATGGTTGTCTAAATTTTTCAATGGTAGCTGCAAAATCCAATTTAACGCGCGTGACGCTTGATTAGGCTAACAGATTATTTATAATGTTCATTTCTACAAAAATTCAATCTGGATTTTGGTTTTATTATTTATGAGCCATTGCTAGACAGAGGGCGGGAATTTGGTCTAGTTTGCTATGATGAATTGTCATTTGCCACATAAATGCCGAGGGTTACATTATTAAACAATAATTGATTGCGCGGGTGGTGGTAACAATTCATTTAATCAAGCTTGCGAGCTTGAAGTAAACCAATACTATTGTATTTAACCAGTCGTCGAACAAAACAACAAAACTACCGCCAGCCGCACGCACTGACGCGTTTCGACCTTCCATGATCATCATCAGAGTACGACGGCAAACTGGCTAGCGGGGATCAACCCGCATTGCATATATTTGGAAAGAAAAACTAAATATGCTGCTGTCACCTCTTGTAGTCTTGCGTACATTGTATGTGATTTGAAATGTCGGCCGCGAAATTTCTATGCAGTCATGAAAAATCACTTTTTGTAGCTTTCGCATCACATATATATCGATAATACAATTTAACAATAAATAATTACGCAGGTGGTAGTTACAATTCTTTAAATCAAGTTAGCGAGCTTGAAGTAACATAACAACAAAAATACCGCCAGCCGCCACGAACTGATGCGTTTCGACCTTGCAAACTTGATTCAAATATTTGTTACCACCACTCGCGCAATCAATTATTTTTTAATTGTATTGTCTATATATGTATATATATATATATATATATATATATATATATGTGTGTGTGTGTGTGTGACGAAAGGTAGAAACTGCTGATGCTCGTGACTGCATATAAATTGTGCAGCTGACATTTCCAGTCACGTACAATGTATGCGAGACTGCTAGAGGTGAGAGCGGCATATCTAATTTTGCTTTCCATATATATGCAATGCGGTTTGATCCCCGCTAGTCAGTTTGCCGTCGTACTCTGATGATGATCATAGAAGGTCGAAATGCGTTAGTGCGTTCGGCTGACGGTAGTTTTGTTATGTTGTTCGATGACTGGTTAAATACAATGGGATTGGTGTCTACTTCAAGCTCGCAAACTTGATTTAAATAAGTGTACATTATTAATCTCTGTGGGCTTGTATTTTGTTATTTATAAGTCACTGTTTGTTAAAAGGTGAAGATTCTGCCCAGTTTCCTAAGAAGAATTGTCATTTACCATGTAAGCATCGAGGTATACATTATTAAACTCTCTGGATTTTGGTTTTGTTATTTATAAGCCGTTACTAGACAGAGGGAATGAATTCGGTCTAGTTTGCTATAATGAATTTTCATTTGCAACATAATTGACGAGGTATACATTATTAAACTCTGTGGGCTTGGATTTTGTTATTTATAAGTCACTGCTTGTTAAAAGGTGAAGATCCGAGTGGTGAGGGGACACCACTTGTACCAAATTCCCAAGAAACTCCATGAAATGTCATAGAGCCGGCTTATCATCCAAAAGGAGTCAGCCGCTTTAAAGTAAAGTAAGTAAAAGGTGAAGATTCTGCCCAGTTTCCTAAGAAGAATCGTCATTTACCATGTAAACTTCGAGGTATACATTATTAAACTCTCTGGATTTTGGTTTTGTTATTTATAAGCCGTTACTAGACAGAGGGAATGAATTCGGTCGAGTTTGCTATGATGTATTTTCATTTGCCACCTGAACGCCGAGGTGTACATTATTAAATTCTGTGGGCTTGGATTTTGTTATTTATAAGTCACTGCTTGTTAAAAGGTTAAGATTCTGCCCAGCTTCCGAAGAAGAATTGTCATTTGCCATGTAAGCATCGAGGTATACATTATCAAACTCTCTGGGTTTTGGTTTTGTTATTTATAAGGCAATGCTAGAGAAAGGGCCGGAAATCCTAAGAAAATGTTATTGAATAACAGATTTATACAATTAACCAATCATTGCTTGTGCAGAGGTATTTAGATCCGGGTCGCGAATTTTATATAGACATCAATCGCACTATTTATTTATTTTTCTGTGTAAAGTAATCACATTGTACCGTCTTATTATCCCACATTCTTCACTCAAGTATATAGTAGTTAAAGGGCGTAATACCGGCTCCTACTGATGAGTTGCCAGTAAGCACGAAACGAATGTGCATGAGATTATACTTTCCGTTCATGCTGCCTTTGGTTTATTCTTCTGGTCACAATTGAACTAATTTGTTACTAGGTTTGCAACACCTAATACATACTTGCATATATTTTAGTTCTCCGCAACAAACAGTATTTAACTTGGGAAGGAAGTTTGAATAATTATTTATAGGTGTTATCAATTATTTATACATTTTTATAATAGAAAAACAATACTCTTAGTCCAGTATTTCGTGTGAAGACAGGCGTGTCCGGTGTTCATGAGCTTGGTCAATTCGTCAGCTACGATGGAGAACAGTAAGAAGTTGATTATTGGTTAACAGTACAATAACATACGTTATTTTTATTTTGTATTCAATATTTTTAACGTGTTTTCGTTTGTGTTAATTTTTCTTATCATTATTTATTGTGCATATTTTAATGAACATTTTTTGGTAATAGAATACATAATGATTTCAGAAATTCCATATTATTGATTCATTATAACATAAAAACGAATACATATTTACATGAATACACACAAATTTATTTCTCTCTCTCTCTTCTTTATATATATATATATATATATATATATATATATATATATATATATATAAATCGCAAATAATGCAGGAAAAGCCATTAAGTCAGCACTAAAGGAATTAAATTGATTAGTGGGTCTGTTTGGGACGTCCTCGTTAAGCGTAGTTTGCGATTAAATATTGTGCGTCACTAAATCGTAAACAGCTTATTTGCCCAGAAATGCAAATATGGTTGTCTACGGATATCGATGGAGTTCCTGAATTATGTTCATGCATCACATCCCAATTCAAAATCTCGTTTGAAATGGTCTAGTACGCTTCTCTTGCTCTTCCTTAATTCCACGGAGGATAATAGCAGTTGTCGCCTTGATGCGGCGCAAAACACACTAATACATCGTTGGTTGGCTGGATTTCCAGTGCTGCCTTTTTTGCCGATGCCATGCTACCACACTGAGTTTCGACAGATGCTTCTCTTCACGTCGCAGAAACATGATCGTACAAGTCTTCCTGATTCTACATTTCTCAAAGCGTAAATATTCATGAACGGAGACCGTTTATAACATAGTCTTCGACGTTCATCTCGGAAATAGAACTTTGCAACTTTATCAATAGCAGAAGACTTGAAATTTATTTTATAACGGGATCCAGAGGTAACTTCATCGCGATCAACTCCGTTTGCAATAAGCGGCAGACTGAGGAGATTGCGGAGGTTCTTGACGAACAGCGTTTCAGAAACTGGATGCGCCTGTAATTCTTTTTTTATAATTACAGAGTTTATTATGATTCGATGCTGGTTACAAATTCACTAAGATTTTGTTGTTTCTCCGAGGTTTCTGCTTGTTGAATACCTTGCTGTTCGTGAAGATTATGACAGAGACTCAAAATTGATGGTCAGAAGATAGTTTAACGCTTCCGTTTGGATTAACTATCAGCGTTATTTGTAGGATGTTCCAGCAAAAGCACATTGGTATCAAATTTTCTACATGGAATCTCACTCGTGGTGCGAGCAGTCCCCAAAAGTCTGATTATATTCATGTTTAGAGTCATTGCAAGACGAGTCGTAAGCGCTCGCGTTTTGAATAAAGGTCAAACATCGACTGAGAACCAGAACATGGTTCGTCAGGGTAAAGTGATATATCATTGTCCTTTTTGCATACCTATCGTTGCTGTGTCTTTTGGCCAGATTCCATACTTACTTACTAATACTATCTCAAGTAGTGCACCTTAGCACGATAAGCATGCGCTTTTGGCAGTTCACTGGAACACCATCAATTGATTAAAATTTAGTATAACTAATATTCATTTAATTCATTCATTTTAATTGATTGCGCGGGTGGTGGTAACAAATCTTTAAATCAAGCTTGCGAGCTTGAAGTAAACACCAATCCCATTGTATTTAACCGGTCGTCGGACAACATAATTTTTTTTTAATGATAGCACATTAAATGAGCTGACGTGAAAAGCTAATTTTGGCTTAATGAATTATTATTTTGCTGTATTTTCCCTGGTTGGAAATCCGACATTGGACTTCAGTAATTTGATCAACATCCATCATTAGACGAATCTACAAAATAAAACAATAATTGATTGCGCGGGTGGGGGTAACAAATCTTTAAATCAAGTTTGCGAGCTTGAAGGAAACACCAATACCATTGTATTTAACCGGTCGTCGAACAACATAACTGGTGGTAGTTTTGTTATGGTGTTCGACGACTGGTTAAATAATATTGGGATTGGTGTTTACTTCAAACACGCAAACTTGATTTATCGAATCTACAAAATGTTACAATTAGATTGAGAAGGGGAGGATAGTGAAGGAAACTAGAAATAATTTGAAATGAATATATCTGCAGTTGTCTAATTTTTCTTATCAACCCTGAAAGTCTCAGCAGTAAGGCTAACCTTTTTACCGTGCGTGTCGGCCAAACGCAGCCTAAATTAATTATTTTTCGGGTTATTCATGGCTTTATGCGGGCTGTAAAAGTACGCATAGTCGCCAATTCCGTATGTGGATGATTTGTACGCAGTTTTCCTTCTTTTAGCCATTCCACATGCCAGGGATATCGAGTAATATCCGCTTAGGCGTCAGCGCTCAAAACTCCCTTCATCATTCGAAACTTGATCCATGAGTCTGGTACGCTTGTTTTCATTCCTTCATTAATGTTTTAACAAACTAAAAGATTATCATGTAATGAGTGGCGACTGTATCCCATTAGACTACTTCATATCATACATATTATATATATATATATATATATATATATATATATATATATATATATATATATATATATATACCTAGATAGTTACAACTAGATGCACAATGTGCATTGAGATACAAAGGAGTCTGAGCCTTTAATTCGGGAAAGCTTTTCGAGTTTTCCCGAAATCATTACCAATCGAAATTTAATTAAAGTTCAAAGCAATGTTATCAAGTGAGCAATAACGTGAAGCATTTTGGCATGTAATTTGCGCACTAGCCAATATTTTCTGCGAGTTCGACTATTCAGCATATTTTCCCTGATACTCTAAAAATTATAATATGCAGGCGACCTTCTAAAACAGTGTTATAGCCAAAACATCAGCGTTCTATGATTATATATAACGGGATTGACACTGTTTATACTGGCCGGTTAAAACAAGTCAGCTTCAAGATTTGCTATTGATAAAAACCTCGTATTCATCCAAAAGTAACCTGAATTAAATCGTAGTCGTACAGGCATAGAGATTTGCTTAAGCCGTGACCAGTTTGGACTGGTATCGTCCGTGCTTCGGTGACATAGAGCAACTCCGGCGATATGTTTAGTTTGAAGACAGAAACCTTTTAATCAGATTTAAACTGGCCAGTCAAGTGTGGCGAGCATATCGTATACAAGAGAAATTATGACCGTACTAATGGAGAACGTTTTTTTCCAGAATAATGGATTCACTTGACAAGTATTCAAGTAAAATATCTTCACTGATCCTACCGGGCCGTATAGTAATCTTCAATTTTGCTGTCTGGCACGTTTCTTTGTTCACACTTGTGGTCAGGATTTTCACGTTTGTTAGAAGTATGAATAGTGGCTCACTTGTTCAAAGAAACACTCCCATCATTTGTTATTTATTCTCACAATGATGGCCCCGCCGATTGTTAAAATTTTTTAGCAGTATTATTTGTACTTCTGCTACGCTTTGCCAAAACCTTAAGGGTACAAAAACTCGTGAATACGTGAAAGCGATGTTGTTTATCCCAGTCAATAAATGGAATTTCCATTTATGTAAAGTGTAGAAATTTCATATTTTTGACACATTTCACTATTTATGCGATTATCGTTACAATATTTTATTTTGCCTCTGATAAAAGCTAGTTCTTTTATGCAGGAATTTAGTAGTCGTCATTCCAACAAAGGTCGCTTCTCAAGAGACTATGAAATTCGGGAACCTCAACTTGACTTTAAGTAATTCTAGTTTTCAATATTCATCATTCATGCATTATCATGGTTTTTCGATGAGCAGGAAAGGTCTGGACGTATAAGTTCGTGAAACAATTTGATTGGAATTGGCCTGTAGATAAAATGATTTCCGGCTTTTGTACCAACAGCTTTATCTTGAAACTGACTGGCATCAAAGACATATCTTTTAAGCTCACGATGCTCTAGTCGAATGAGTAGATCACTGCATTTACCTCTTTAACATGTGCTAGCTTTTAGATATGTAAAAAACGAAGCAACTGGCAACGCGTCATTTCGCACAGGGACCATCTCATAACGGGATCTATTCGTCCAGTTGGCCATTTTAATTATTTAGGTTATTTTTTCATAGTGTTTTACGCTCTACTGAATTCCACTGTACGGGAGACTAATTTTAGGTTATGAATGTGTATATTCATTTATTTGACGAGCAATTTCGTTTTAATTTAAGTTCGCACTAGACCAACGCAAATGGCTATAATTTAATAATATTCAACATAAACGCAACAATTCTGCTCTTTAATTGCAGAATAAATTTAAATGCTGCAGTAAATGCTTTTATGTGCTGAAATTTAGCATTAAACGTTTCTTATTTTATCATAATTTTAGATCTACTAGGAGAACTAAATAAATATATAAACAAACAATTTGTTTCTTCAAGTCGATTTTCTCTCATACCATGATTGTTACTTAGAAATTTCCAACACATAAGGCAGAATGATGGTAATTTTACCGTACAGAAGTGACTATAAAATCTAATTAAAAGCCGGAAATATACTTCAATATTTCAATTGAGAATTCCAAAATTCTTAAGTAAAAGCTTTAATGAGAGATATTTTCACATCAAGAGCAAAAAATCTTAAAGATAGATGTTAAATAATTGGCATTATCACATCAGCATAATATAGAGATGCTATGCTACCGTGGGTAATACATCTTCAAAATGAATTCCGCAAATATCTGATTGATGCACATGTCCAATTACGCTTTGATTCGTCCCCTCACTCCAAAGGCTTCCACAAAATTTGTTTTTCCACTGGAAGCGAGGTATGATATAATCTTGATTGTCTGGCGACATTTCGGTGCCTCATTTTCGGTACCATCCTCGCGCTTCTAATAGCACACAGTACAAAGTTCACATCAACAGATTTTAGCAAATGTGTTAATCTCGTTTAAAACAGATCTTTTTATACTTTTATTTTCGATTCAATAAGGATTTTAATCAAAGAAATGCTTCAGTAACTAAAATTATACATTTATTTCATGCATATGTACATGTAGAGCTTTAGTTACTGAGTTCTTTGTTTGATTCAAACCCTTAGTGAATCGAAAATTAAAATATAAGTACATCTGTTTTGAACGAGGTTACCATACTTGCTCAAATACAGCTAATTTAATTATGGATCAGTTTTAAAAAGTGTTGGATTTTATTAACTTTTCGTTCGTTGTCTAAATGCATTAGAGCGTAAAATTGAAATTTAAACATAATCTCGAAGGCCGACAGATTTTTGCGAAAAATACAACTTGTTTTAACGGACACTAGTTAAGATAAATTTATACGAATCTATACTACAGTCTATTCGATAATACTTTCACTTATTTTATACTACATTTCTGTTTTTCGCTTTAGTGAATTAAATTATTGGTCCTCCAAATTTGCAAATGAAATCCGCGGAACAGGTTAGTTATTAAATTTGATAATTTGACACCATTGATATATATATATATATATATATATATATATAAAGTTATGTAAGCAGTATATATTATTTTTTCCGGTCAATGTTTTTTTAAGACAAAGCCTGAAAAACAGAAACATGGCAGCTTCATTTGCTTTTATAAATATGTATAAGTTTTGTATTAGGATAATTATACAATCATTGATTGCGTGGGTGGTGACAACAATTATTTAAATTAAGCTTGCGAGCTAAAGAAAAATGGCAATTCTTTAGTATTTGTCCTTTGCATTTTTCGCACGATATGATATATTTAGTTATATATTCATACGTAACTTCAATCCTATTTTGCACAAACCAGATTGATAATTATTTTCATGAATAAGATTATACACAAGTAAATTTCTATGTTTGTTCAATGTTGGTGGCAGACTGCAGTGGGATTTTGTCTTTCATGTCATTTATAGCCATTTTAGTGGTGGATGCAATTAACACTAAATATGCCGCAACCTTCCCTTTCAGACTCTGTTTGTATTGTGATACATAAATCGAAGAATCATTTATTAGACGACTGAAGAACTTACTAAATAACAAATTATTCGATCCTAACAGGTTTCTTTTATTAAATTATTAAAGAACCTTTGTTTTACAAAATCAGGCTTTTGCGTATGAAAGACGATGTTTCCTATCCATGATAACAAAGACTATATTTACAGAGATCCGATTTTTGTTACATTTTAATAATTTCTCCGATATGAAAGCTTTACATGATCGAGGTAAACAATAGTTTTACTCGAAGCTTATCGAAACCTGACACCGGTAGCATCATTTGTCAACATCTACAAAAATTCTTTTAAGTAAATACCTAACATACATTTGTCATTATGAACTAAGTATTCCATAATTTAGTAAAGTCAATTCATTCAGTAGACCGATTTCGTCCTTATTGGGAACTCATCACGTACTTTCTAGAAATTGCCGCGGACAAGGCTCGAACCTGGGCACGTCTGCTTCGGAATGTGGTGCTCTAACCACTGAGCCACCTTGCCGCACAAATGGAAAATTCATCTAGTAGACTGGTTTCGTCCTCATTTATAAAGGTTGCGTTCTTCATATAAACCAAATTTTCCAATAAGGACGAAACCGGTCTACTGGATGCATTGCCTTTTCTACACTATACAATTCTTAGTTTATACTGAAAAATGTATGTTTTTATATCAAAATTAAACTAAAGTTTAAAGAATTAGTTAAGGCATGAGATCGTATTATTCACTGGCTAGGTGGAGTCATGCTAGGCGGGGCTTGATCGCATGGAGTATGTATTTAATAAGAATAATTTGTTGTCTGTTGTGCAATTTTTGGTGATATTAAAGACGATGTAATAAAAGAAATGAGCAGGCTGTATTTACTGAGTCATACTGTGTAAACGAAAAAATTCAGAGCAATTTTATGCAATTAGACTTTACAACCGTTGTATTGAAGATATGTTTTTATTTACGAGAACCGCGTGCGTGCTGAAAAACTGCATCAAAATTCAACTAATGGCGTCAAGATATTTGCTTTACAATTGTAAATTAAGTTGATGGCACTTTATAATGTCTGGATATGCAGGTCAAACGCGGTACTCATAAAAATTGCGCAGATCAACCTTCTTCAATAAAAAAAAGCAACACGTATTGTGTACGTTTGAACAGTTAGCGTTTTTTAAATAGAAAAACAAGGTTTGGTTGTGGCATTGTACAGTAGGATACAGCGTATTTATTTTCCTAGCTGATTGAAGACGGAGTTTGATGCTGGATGTAGAATTCTCCTAGTTAGTGGGCGCATGTCGAGCTTTGATAGATTAGCACAGGCCGCGATTTTTGTCCATCAGGAAATAACCAGCGTATGTCCAACAACCGAATGACAGTTAACAAGCAATGTAACTTGTTTAGGAAATTATGACTCAAATATTTTCAAACCGTCTTAATTTTGATCGCATCCACAACTCAACCTTCCTTTACTTAGTGTGAAGAAATTATCACATTACATTGTTCATCCAGCGTTATCTACATTTATAAGTATATCTATGGTAATGTTTATTTGGGCAGAGGCAACAAAGATCCAATTCAGAGTACCGTTCGTATTTACGGAGATAAGGGTAGAATATTTTTATCTTTGCACGTTGTAATATAAGCATGCATATTATTGAATTTCTCATTATAAGAGAGTTAAAATTCTTCCTTTCCGAAGCACATACTGCCTTCGTGTGTAGCAAACATTACCGCTGTTGATCGTACGTATATAACTTAAAATATTATGTCCCGCGAAAATCGCGTCGGATAAGCACAACACTTTGCAATTGTAATAAATGGTAGGCGTGCAAACATGCCCAATGATAAGTTGGTAGAAAAATTAAAAAAGGGACACAATACACCGCTTCTGCGATGTAGTGGTATTGAGTTAGATCTCAAAGCGCAGCAATTCTCACCGCTACCATGGAGTGCCTTATAACGAGTAAATGAGCCCAATAGTTGAGTTCCATCTGTTATCTTGTGCTATCTATATTCTAGACCGGATTCTTCATAATCGGGCGCTCATTCTATTCATGGTCATGCATCATCATTATCATCATCATGTTCAGCCATACAAAAGTAAAAAGTGACTAATGTTTCACTGCCCTATAACCGTAAGGAGTGAAAAAGTATGGAAATGAAAACAGAAATTATATTTTTGACAAATTATTAGTGAGATTTACGAGAGAGAGAGGCAGAGAGAAGGAATACCTAGCTACTATTAGTAAATTTATGAGGATAACTCACAGAAATGAGGCAAACTAAACCTCTCCACAACACCATTATGGCCAAGTTAGTATTCGGACAAGGCCACATCAGCAATACAGCTGCCTTGCGGATTTCACTGTATCACGTCATAAACAAACCAAACCTCGCAGCTAACTTTGCCCTATTAAGAAAAGAAAGTTACGACGATGATTCTACTAGACATCTGCAACAAGATCGCCACTGAGCTCGATTCGATGCCAAATCGATAAGGGTTTCTAACCAAGAACTATGATGCGCCCGCGGGCCCCATCCCGGCAGACGAGTGGGTCCTATACTACCCAATTTGGATGTAAGTGACTTCAACAGTTTTTGCCCGTCGTAAAGGCCATCCCCTCCTAAACGTGGTACGACGGTGTCAACCATGTCTCGATGGCCGATCGTACATGGGCTAACGGGGCTATGGCGGTAGTGTCACCAGGGCATGGTGGATTTCCGACCGGCAATCGGATCTCCTATAAAATACCACATGAGCCCGAAGACGGCACCATGACTCGGCGTGTGTTCCCCGCCACAAAAGGGTTCAACAGCCACAGGATTACATGGACTCCTGGTCAGTACCCCGTACTTCCGAATGGCGAATGAGCTCTCAACAGCCACCGGCAACCATGCAACTTACTGCTGCCTTGCAGACTGCGCTTCGATGTGCAAAGGCTAGAGGTGCGTCCTCGATCAAAAAGCCGAGTGGTGAGGGGACACCACTTGTACCAAATTCCCAAGAAACTCCATGAAATGTCACAAATACCGTTCATGCTACGGCGTCCCCGGCAAGCGACGCGCTCTGTATCAGCGCGAAAACACCTATTTATTTCGGGTGTTGGAATGTTCGATGTTCCGAAATGGCTGCCAACCGCCCGGCATGGAGAGGTATAATCCGGGATTTCTATGGAGCCGGCTTATCCTCCAAAAGGAGTCAGCCGCAGTAAAGTAAAACAGTTTTTGCAATGTCAAATCTTCCAACCTTGTTTCTTACGCCAATCTAGTGCTGGATAAGAGAACAGAACTCTACTAGGCAATCGAAATAAGGGCATACGCAAAACGTGACCGAGCCAACGATGTTGATAGAGCCTTATTTGTTTTTCTAACGAGGAGCACTTATTGGGAGATCCAAAAATACGTCTACGGATGTCAACGTTAGTTATTCGTTGGTGGTAACCAACATGTGCTATACTTCTCTAACGAAGATGATCGAATGCCTGTAAGCGTCTCAAATCATCAACTCTAAGAGTCCAAGTTTCACTAGCGTATAGTAAGACTGCGCGTACAGATGCTTTGTAAACACGACCTTTAAGGCAAAGTGAAATATTTGTGTTTCTCCATAAATGACGAAGGTTCGAGAAAGCTACTCTAGCTTTCGCGATTCGTATTCTCACCTCGTCGGACATATTGATCGAGCTTACATGATATGTAAACCTGTCGACTATGTCTAGATCTTCATTCTGCAGTCTCAACGTTGGAGTGAGTGGTGGGTTATCCTGTAACAATATCTTACATTTAGAGGGTGCGAATTTCATACCGAAAGACGGAACAACGTCTGTTAATCTATTCAAGGTGGCCTGGGCAGCATCCCGATTGTCGAATAATAGTACGATATTGTCCGAATAGTCGAGATCGACTATTTTATCGCCCGGGAGAATTTCAACTCCAGTATCCTGAATGTGTGGGAGAGGCCATGCAAGCTATCTTCTTTGCCGCTCAGATTATCACTTTCGTTGCATGTCATTTTCAGTTCTTACCACATTATCTATATTAAAGCTAGTAGGACAATACTTATCTAAGTAAAGATTGATAGATTTATTTGAATCTTTGAAAGAATCTTTGGACAAGTTTTTTTTATTTTGGATCAATATTTACTAATGCTCCTTTAAAGCAAAATGTTGCGTTTGTGTGTCAGTATTTTTCAGAAATTTTACCAAAGTTTATACGGAGCGAAGCGCAGTTGAAAATATGATTTCTTTGTCTTGTTCAGGTATCCAAAACATTTTTAATAGCGAGATATACAGGGGAAAAGTTGGTCTGGGGAATGATTCGATTTCAGCTCCGATCATGGACAACATTTGTATGCGAATGTCGGAAAGAAAGGACTGAATTATTAAGTAAAGCAAAACCATATAACCGTAATTTAAATGATATATTCTTGGTTTGTGATAGCCGTGCACAAACTGGAACCCTGCTTCATCAGTAAAACAAATGTCAACAGAATATTTGAATTACGATTGAACACGAATAGGATGATACTCTTTACTGTCTTGTGGCGTTACTCAATGGTAGGACTGTTAGCACATATTGCAGTCATTTTTCCATAATAAAACAAGGGCCGCGCAATACTTAAATTTCATTAGCTACTACGAATTGAAATGAAAAATCGCTTAGTTAAAGCATAGCTTAATAGGGTCTTGCTTATCTTTATGACTGCCAGTTTGCAGACTCAATTGGTTTGTGTGTGTGATATAATTAACCGTCATCAACTACATTTTCTAGATAAGTATGACGCTTATGATATAGCAAAACCAATTATCAATATTTGTTTAGTTAATAAGAAACCGATTTATATTCGCCAAAGATATAAACTTGGAGAGGCATTGAATCGAATATATGGTAAACTGCGTTTTTCGTTGGCGTTCGCATATTTGACAGCGGCCTTCATTTGCAGTACATCCACCACCAAACTTCTACCTGGTATGAACGGTATAATTCCACTGCAATCTGCAACAAACGTTATCTACTGCTAGAAAAGTGCTTATAAGCAGTACTGTTTTGGAAATTGGCGCAAAAGATTGAGTTTACTCTTGTCGGAGAACATACCAACATTGAAAACAATCACTGATTGCGCGGGTGGTGGTAAAAATTCTTTAAATCAAATTTGCGAGGTTGAAGTAAACACCAATCCCATTGTATTTAACCAGTCATCGAACAACATAGCAAAACTACGGCCAGTCGTACACATTCCATATACATGCAATGCATTTTGATCATCGCTAGTCATTTTGCCGTGGTATTCTGATGATGATCATGGAAGGTCGAAACGAGTCAGTGCATGCGACTGGCGATAGTTTTGCTATGTTGTTCGACGACTGGTTAAATACAATGGTATTGGTGCTCACATACCAACATGTTGTGTGTAAGGTATTCCTTCTCTCTCTCTCTCGTAAATCTCAATAATAATTTATCTAAATTCACTTATATAGTTTTTTTCACTCCTTATGGTTATATGGCAGTGAAACATTAGTCACTTGACTTTTGTTTGGCTAGTAAGGATGATCATGATGATGATTAAATATATTTTGTCCTGTGAAATATGCAACATGCCAACAAAACGCTTTTAATTATCTGATCTTCGTTTTGACTGGCACAGGCTGAATTACAATTGTTTTTTCTTGTACATTATTAAGTGGCATTGGCGACCACCATCTTCAGTTTACCTATCATTACAAGCTTTATAGGTTTCACCCGATGGAAAGGCTACCCTAAATACATTAGTTAGTATATGACTGAAAAGTTTGTATGGAGTGCGGTGGGGCGTTTCGGTGGTTAAAGTAACAGATTCCAAATCAGGCGTGCTCAGAAACGAGCTCTGTGTTGGACAGTACGTGTTAAGTTCTCAATAAGGACGAAATCGGACTACCGGATGAATTGCCTTTCTATATTACACAATTTTTGGTTTATACTGAAAAATATATAAACATAATGGGATACATGTTTATATGAAGATCGTAAGCTTTATCTCAATAATTGTTATCACCGCCCGCGCAAACCATGTTTGCTTGATTATATAAATTTCCAATTAAATACGACTTCCTCAGGTAGCGTGGTGTCTGTACTATAATGAGGGATTTGGTGTGGCTAGCTGGAACTTAATTATCAAGAAATGCCATATAGGCTCTACATGAAGGATAGACTAGCCTAAATACAATAGTTAGTATATAACTGAAAATTGTGTTTTTGCGGCAGGGTGGCCCAATGGTTAGAACACTAGATTCCGATGCAGATTTGCTCAGGTTCATGTCCTGTCCGCAGCAAATTCTGGACAGTACGTGATATGTTCTCAATAAGGACGAAACCGGTTAACTGTATAAATTGCCTTTTCTACATTACACAATTCCTAGATTATATTGAAAAACGTGCGTATTCAATGGGGTTGATGTTTATATCAAGATATTCCAAAATTTCTGTTTCTGAAACAGTCATGTCTAGTCGACAAGTGCACGTATTGGACGTTATTTACTTCTGGCATCTTGTCCGGTTTATGGCTCAAAATTATATTTAATTGAAATGCAGAATTATCGTATTCATTGGGCGGTATTGTAGTGTCCTCTTGACCAATTTACTTTTGTGCTCACCGAGACTTGGCAAGCTCATTTTATTGTGAATTTGTCATTATGATAACATTTTACCGTGGTCTCTAGTTTCTCTTAGTCATTTCTTATTCTTCTTCTTATTATTATTATTGTATACGTATTTGATTTATTATCAGTACATTAGTCCAGGAATCACAATACATATCATGTCCGTCATCTATTTTGTAGTTTAATTTCTCGGAATTATTTTATACAACGTAGCAATGTATTTCGTTCGACAGACTAAGGGGGAACAGTGGCGAGGAGTCTTCCAGACGAAGGAGGTTTTTTCGAATTGATGCCATCCTTCCAATTGGAGAAGGTCTGCCAGGTATATATATATATATATATATATATATATATATATATATATATATATATATATATATATATATATCCTCTATGTGGGCGGTTTTCTCTATTTAAACTACATTTATACAGTTCTTTAAATCAAGTTTGCGAGCTTGAATTAAACACCAATTCCATTGTATTTAACCAGTCGTCGGACAATATATCATAGCTACCGCCAGCCGCAACGCACTGACGCGTTTCGACCTTCCATGTTCATCATCAGAATACGACGGCAAACTGACTGGCGAGGATCAAACCGCATTGCATATATATAGAAAGAAAAATTAGATATGCAGCTCTCACTTCTAGTAGTCTCGTACGCTTTGAACTTGACTGGAAATGTCGGATTCAAAATTTCTGTGCAGTGACGAACGTTAACTGTTTGTAGTTTTTGCCACCTCTACAAATATAGGCAATGCAATTAAACGAAAATTGATTGCGCGGATGGTGATAACAATTCTTTAAATCAAGTTTGCGTGCTTGAAGTAAACTTCAATCCAATTTTATTTAACCTTTCGTCCGATAACATAGCAAAACTTCCGCCAGTCGCACGCACTGATGCGTTTCGACCTTCCATGATCCTCATTAGAGTACGACGGCAAACTGACTAACGAAGATCAAACCGCATTGCGTATATATGTATATATGGAAAGCAATAAATTTTGTTTACTTGTATTGTCTATATATGTAGATATGGCGAAAGGTGCAAACATTTAATTTTCGTGACTGCATAGAAATTGTGCAGCCGACATTTACAGTCAAGTTCAATGTATGCTAGACTATTAGAGGCGAGAGCCGCATATCTAATCTTCCTTTCCATATATATGCAATGCGGCTTGATCATCGCTAGTCAGTTTGCCGTCGTACTCTGGTGATGGTCATGAAAGGTTAGAATGCGTCAGTGCGTGCGACTGACGGTAATTTTGCTATGTCATCCGAGGACTGGTTAAATACTTCAAGCTCCGCAAACTTGATTTTAAGACTTGTTACCACCACCTGCGCGATCGATTTTTGCTTAATTATATTTATACTGGCTAGATTCTGTTTGTGACTTTTATGCCTATACTCTACATATCAATAACTTTTAAGCAGACATGCTTGCTAATTACCTGATCTGCGTTTTGACTAACGCAGCTTTCATTGTTCCAGTAATTTTCTTTTAGACTTTTATGCCTATACTCTACATACTCAATAACTTTTAAGTAATTCAATTAATCCAGGTGCGAAACACGGAAACTCCTTCAAGAAACATGCTTGCTAATTCTCATTTTTATTGTAATATCTGCTTTTATATATCGATCTTATTAACGCAACAATGAATAAATTTCGATTGATTTTTTACTTTACTTGATAATCAACTGAATCTAAACGGGATATGCTACGGTCTCCGCACACGAAGTGCTTTCTGGTTGTCTACACTGTCACGCAGCATGTTCTGAGTTTAAAAGGAATTTAGTCTTAACATTTTCTTGTTGAATCTCCGCAATTTTCGTTCACGGGTTGTCGCTTTGCACTATCAGTTTCGCAAAGAGCCGATTGATTCCTAGTTACAAGTACGCATCGATTTTTTCTTCTTTTTGACTGTGTGCGAATTCATTCCTTTCTACCGAAGGCGTCAACATCGTTCGTTAGTTAAGGTACTCCGATTTCATTGGCTGGGGCACTCAAATGTCTTAACGACCAACTCTAGTAGATGCATTGAACCGCAGTAGCTGCATGCCAGTGCTCTAGCTGACAGTTAATGATTTTCATATTTTCGTTTAATTGATCACATCCAATTACACCTCACTGAACAAGGCAATCCATGGGAATCTGGTGTCAAAATTAATCACCTTGACTAACCTGGCTTATTCTGCTCAATTAGCCTAGGCTCTTTTGAAACCTACTATGCGAAAAATTTAGATCTCATTTAATTACGTATGTACCACGTTTAGTCACGAGGTATTGTTGTGTTTCGAAAGTAGTCCCCCGTGTCATAGTTTTACATTCACATACAATTGTGTTAATTGCAAAGTATCCTAAATAACTTATCAATTAAAAACAAGAATACGCAGACAAATTTGTGCCAAATTATAGACAAAAGGAGCCAATGATGTCACTAAGGTACGACCGATGTATACGTAGCATTCAGTAACTATACAGCATTACACCAGCGTACTAAACTAATGCATCGTTGCTGTTTAACCATGAATTCCATTGTTATGTCTGGTTTGTAATTGATTACTATGTCTCCTGTTCCTAGTGATGGATTGAAACTGTTTTAGTATGATCTCTCTTCATTTTCCTGTCTGGTATGACAAAAAGCATTTTAGCCCTACCAATATAGCACGAGTCATATAAGCACGCACGCACGCACACACCAACACACACATACACATACCCACACACACAATTACACCAATCGTAAGTTACAATTTCAAGTGGTGAACATTCTAGATACTCGTTAGTAGTTAACTGAATAACGCCCAACCCAAATATAGAACTGTTCAAGCTCTAATGCAATATTTCCGCCTATTTTAAAAGTAAGAACAATTTTTGCACTCTTCTCATTAAAAAAATATTTACCAAATGTTTAGTTGGTTCTGGGTGCAGTACAGACTATTACTAACGAGTAGCCATTAAGCACGTAAAACGCGTATCAATCGCGTGACAAGTTTTGCTCATTCTGACGTTTGAATGTCCCTCCTGGATCCAAATGATTTACCTTGTTTAAGTATGTATTAGGTGTTGCGAACCTAGTAACAAATTAGTTCAGTTGTGACCAGAAGGATAAACCAAAGGAGGCATGAACGGAAAGTATAATCTCATGCACATTCGTTTCGTGCTTACTGGCGACTCATCAGTAGGAGCCGTTATTACGCCCTTTAACCACTATATATTTGGTTGAAGAATGTGGAATAATAGGACGGTACAATCTCCTAGACGAATGTGTAAATCTGCAATGGTGAAGCTAACATCATCTAAAGTCAACGACATGACAAATTTGTTCTCTTAGAATCTAGAGACTGCTATTCTACAGCATCGGTACATTTTATATGCACTGATTTTAATTTTATGTCGCACTTTGAATGAAAATATAAGAAATTCATTGTAAAATTGCTTTAATAGTAGTATTTAGAGGACATTACAAAGACCGTTTATCTGACATTCCTCGTGTAAAGATTTAGTTGGTTTGGCGTTTGGTGCCGACTCCTACAGCTGTTATGAAAGAAATGCGTACACAAATATGATTAGTTGTTTTACTGATGCAGAATTTGGTATAATCTGTTGGTCTGAAATGAAATAACCTATTACTATTTGCGCAATGCTTGCTACATTCCTAACAATCAATTGCTGTTTTGTGTTGCAGCTTCTCGATAGAAACGGTTTTGCTAATAAATTATTCTGAGACTGCGAACATGACGACTTGTTAAGGTCTTTTTAAAAATAAAATGATAGCAATGCGCCTATATATGATGTTAACCTATTAAAAATCAATTTTTTTATTTTCTTTAAGAAAAGCTGTAAGCCCCAATGATGCGAAAAAACGCAATAGATCCAAAATCCAACTTTGGTAAAGTGAAATTTGAGGAATTTACGATCTATCTAATTTTCAACTATCAGCAAATGTGTAGGACGTAAATGAAGACAAAAGAAATCAAAAATACACAGATTATCAATAATATTACTTAAGTAAATTTTTCAGCCTTTTAATAAATATGTATATATTCACTTATTTAGACCAACATCAGGAAAATTGGTTTGCTACTCTTTGTTTAAATTTCCTTTGGATTGTACGCCAAAATACAATGATCTGAACGTTGCTCTATATGCTCATAAAGTTATAAGTGTAATCTAATTTGTGTTCTTCGCTCATTTTGAAGGACATAAATGGTTCCTTACCACTTTTAAATCACTTTTCTGATGGTTGGAGCCCTATCCAGCCTTCTTACTAGTGAGAACAAATCGCAAGGCGATATATTACTTCTCCGTCGTCTATTGACTTAAATATTGTATGCATTGGACATGGCTCACTTTGTAATGAGACCAGTAGGATATGCTACGGATAGCGTGCATAGACGTCAGCCCGACACGCATGCTTCACTTGGGTAATGCTTTTTAATCGTGTTTATATTGACAAACATCTGGTCCGATGTGAACCAACTTATTGTTAGGAATTCTATGCCTAATACAAAAGAACATTAGAAACAAAAATGGCAAAACCACCTTAAAAATATTTAACCTACACACCAAACTGGAAAATTCACTTGTCATTTTTGTTTATTGTATTTAGAAAAATGCGTGATAATCAGGATTACATGTTATTATTTGTTAAACATGTATTTCCTTTATACGAAGTATATACTAATTTGTTTTGCGTTTTAGAACCGGTTTTTTTAGAAAAATGTCAATTGATTTCCTTGATGTTTATGTTGAATTTATTATTTTGCCTTGTGTACTAGATGGAACAATGGCTACACCTGGACTTTATAAAGGCCAGAGGTTAAGATTTTTTGTACCCGATCTTTGTCGCTCAACATTCAGTTCATATCAGTCAGAGGGACCGGCAACTAACAACAAAAACATTATGGTATGTGCCTAGGAAACCTATTTATTGTGAAAAATTCGTCTTTTCATGAAGTCTTAGCTATTTTGGAAAAAATGCTACTGGCACCTTAAAAGCAGATGTTACGCGCAGATTGTGCTTCGTCGGTCTTAGGTGACAGACCACCTAAGTGGATATCTAACATTATATATAAATCTTCTATTCGAATTAGAAATAGGCAACTCATTGTTGTATTGAAATTTGTATATGACGATGACTTTTATTCAATTTTTTACTGTAGCATCAGCTATCAAATGGTTTTGTTCGCACATGTCATATTGATAAACTTACTGGCTGAATCCCGAACTGTTTTTAATAAAAACAGCGGTTTTGGACTGACCGTCTAAATTTTTGACTATCCTGTTGACGCAATATCATGGAAGTAAAGCTGTTATTACTATTTTTGTATTTACTAAATGGTAATTAATTGTTAATCTAGGATGGGTTATGCTATTAAAATTTGCGCAGTCATATCTTCTGATGCATATTCCTGTAATTTTAAAATTTATTTTTTCTTGTTGAAACGTATAACCGGCTGCAGAGCCAAAAATTTTAATTTTCTTTTTAAATGCGTTTCATCTTGATCATTATAAAAATTAATTGGTATGAATGCCAAAATAGATACTACGTACATAAAAACATACATGCATAGATACATACATATATGAATGCGTGCATATCTATACACTCCTACACAAATTCATGCATTGAATACATACGTGCGTACATATATACATAAGTACATGTATGCACACACATTCAAACATACGTACTTTACGTATGTAAACGGGAAAACTTATATAAACACGTGCATAATTATATGCATGCATACAAATAATGCATGCACATACATACGTAAATACGTAAAAAAACATACATACATAATGCATGCACACACATACACATGCATGCGTACATGCATTCATACATGCGCAAATGCGTTAATACATAAAAATACATTCATACACACATACATACATACATGCATGAATACACGTACGCATATGAATACATACGTAAACACACAGGGTGGGTTTCTGGATGCTCCTTGTCATATGATAGAAAATCAAGGCTTTTCCACGTGAGAACTCGTGGAGCAAAATATGCAGCAAAGTCAAATATGTGTTTCATGTCCATAATGATGATCCTGTCCTAATGAGGTGGCATCGAAGCTGACTTCTTTGTTTCTTTCCCTGAAGCTAGCGCATGGCATCATAACAGCTTTAATTACAACCTCATGGGAAAACTTTATTTGTTTTTAAGCGATATATATTTTTTACTTTACGTAACGCTGCTGGTACATCTGGCTTGGTTCTATCTTAATTTCTGACTCATTTTATTGCCTTATAGTAATGATTATGCGAACCAAGATCTTAGATTGCGTAATATACTGCAACTTACCACGATCTATTTAAGTTTTCCATTTTAAGTTTTGGAAAGGACGCTGACTTTTTATGGCTTAAACTGTTAATATTAAGTCGAGCAGTCAGATATATAGCAAAACTGAAAAAAATGTGAGAAACTCGATAACTTATTTCCTTAATTTTCTACCAGGCTGTTGAAAATTTTTTATCGGTTAACTTCTACATTAGAGTAGATTAAAAACGAAACAACTGTAGATTTAATTAAAACGTCTGTTATGGCGGGGACTTTGTCATCTCCATCTTTTTATAATGGGATGCATTTTGCTGATATAAAATGAAACAACATCAAACTTGTGATACCCAACCATTTTTTGGTTGACTAAGCCAACTAAGCCGGTACAACTATTGTTTATATGACGTTAACACCAACGTATTCTAGTCTTACATACGATGGTTGCATCGATATAATGTAACTCGTCAGCGATGGCCAGAAGTGTCCCTAAGTTTGGTACCGAGTGGCAGCCTCGTCCTTTTCTACTTCGTCACAGAGAATGGGCTAGGTTGCTTTTAAAATCCTTTATCAGCAGGAGCTTTGCATCGTGCTCACAATGGCTACATTTGACGCCAATTTCCATTTCATGCGGCGTATTTTGTAGTTAATACGAGACCTCTGACTAATAACCGGATTCATTGAGTTAGCTTTATCCGCTATCACGTCTACACCCAACGGGCATTAACTAGCTCGGTAAAGCTTATACGGTATATCTTATTCAAACACGTAATGCTTAATTCGTATCTATTTTTTCACTGTACTAAACAGCTTTACACGTTTGCCGCCTCAAAATTTGATATGGGCAATGAATCAGTCAATCCTTTAAATGCAGGATTCTGTCCTAAAAGTCCTGCGTCAGGCAAATGTCCTCCAAATGGTCTCCTTGAACTGTCCGTTTGTAGGAGTCAGTTAAATACAATTGTGCCCGTGTACGCATCTGCGCCTCATTTTTTGGGAGCTCCGTCAGAAATTCACAATGAGTTTCCTGGTCTACCCGAACCGAATCCGATAACTGACAAGACGTTTATTCGCATGGAACCGGTGAGTCAGTTTATCAATTTATACACTTGGTGTGTGTAATTAAAAAAAAGATTTGTTTGATGTGTTAATAGAATTTTTCGATATCCATTTTGAGGACATAGCCAACCTTAATAATGTCCTTGCAGAGATTAACTATTTTGATTCTAATTTTGCAGTTATTTCTTGACATTTCTAGTTGTTTGTCACTATTACAATAGCAAAATACACTGCATAACTATAAAATATGTATAATTATTAATACAGCTATTTAATTTAGAAGGTGTCATTCAGTATCTGCGATATAAAAACAGACTTTCCACCGTGCATACATTAATGCATATATAATTTTCCTACACTGTTTATTCTGGACGAACGTCTGGCTATGTGGCTGAAAAAAACAAGGTATTTTTATTGGACTTGATGGCATGCAAAGGCTATAGGGAATGATCTGAGCTCATGAAGGCAATATTTATACGTCGTTGCATAAAAGAAGCCATCACCGATCACTATATTTCTAGCTTTCTTGAAGGTTCATGCATACTAGCAAGGCTTACGATGACAAATATCGGCAGAATCCATATAAACATAATTATCGATTTATCTCCACAGTCGAGCCGGAAATATATAAATATATATATGTATATATATATATATATATATATATATTATTGATTTGAAGTAAAAAGGCTAACTAGAAAACGTTAATTGGTATTGCGTGTAGTATGTGGCTGAGTAGCGCAGTCGTTTGAGTCTCAGAATCTGAAGCATATCTGTCACGGTTCAAGTCCTGTCCGCGGCGGATTCTAAATAATACTCGAAGAATTCCCAATAGGAGCTAAACCGGTCTACTTGATGAGTTGTTGTTGCTACCTAATCATTAACTCTAAATATTATATATATATATATATATATATATATATATATATATATATATATATATATATATGTGTGTGTAGCGAAAGCTACAAACAGCTAATGTTCGTGACTGCATAGAAATTGTGCAGCCGAAATTTCCAGTCACGTACAATGTATGCAAGACTACTAGAGGTGAGAGCCGCATATATAATTTTGCTTTCCATATATATGCAATGCGGTTTGATCCTCGCTAGTCAGTTTGCCGTTGTACACTGATAATGATCATGGAAGGTCGAAATGCGTCAGTGCGTTGCGACTGGCGGTAGTTTTGTTATGTTGTTCGATGACTGGTTAAATACAATGGTATTGTTGTTTACCTAATTCACAGTTTCAAATAGATTAGTTCTCATCATCGATCAGTATATAATCTGGCAATGATATTTTATCATCGAGACTTTGATAAATAAATTTTTCAAACAACATTTGTCAGAAAACATTTATGATACGAACACGTGTCCCGCTATTGCGAAAGGTGAAGATAAATGGAAAGGTTGGTGCGAAAACTTTTCGAGATTGCTCGCATTCAACTCAACATTCGGGACCGCACACTGGAAATCTTCCATCAGTAAACCGACTAGAATGACCACGGGTTATCTAGTTATAAGTGAAATAATTGGTAATCGCCATATAGCTTGGATGAGTCATAATAGGATTATAAAAAACAGAAGCTAATATAAACGCACGTCAGCATATTTTTTGGTGTTTTATTGCTGTTGAAATCCTTTTTGATATTTGCAAGTGCTGATGAACTTCGTGCTAAAAATTTTTTTCTTTCGAATGAGTGCCCTTGCAATATGCCTCGATACTTATAAAGTTTATTTTTATAATACGTGAAAGGAGATAAATGTCTCCCACCTAGCTGACTTCTTGAGATCCTGGTGCCGAATGAGCTAAGAAAGGGATTTTACACAGGTAAACCCGAGGACCAATCAAAACAGCATTGCATATACTGGGCATGTGATAGCAAAAATGATGCTCCGATTCTATCGAGGAATTGTTACCAATCGATTTCTTATCGAGAAAGTGCCTTTTAGTGAAAAAAAATAACAACCGTCATTATTAGAAAGGAATTGTGCCTCATAATTTATTTCCATCTGTGAGATAATTTTATTGCTTCCGTTACGATTGAGTTGAAGGTAAAGCTGCTTGTTCAACTGACTATTGTTCTCTAGTCATCAGATCGTAAATTTGAGTCAATACGTTTCCGAATGTAGAGGGTTATCCCGTACAGATTATAAATACAAAAAAATGAAGTTAACCTGCGTTAATGGGGAATTTCATTGCACGAAGCGTTCAGAAATTATGTTTTTTAAAAATTCAAATGCTACTGTAAATTTTTAAAATGACATGGATTTTCTTGTTGCATACTAAAAAGAAATTAGTGCGTATAGTATGATTTAGATTGTATCTTATCTAGCTGATTATACAGACACTAATTTAAAAATTTGAAAATTAAACACCAATCCCATTGTATTTAACCAGTCGTCGAACAACATAGCAAAACAACCGCCAGTCGCAACGCTCTGACGCGTTTCGACCTTCCATGAGGATCATCAAAGTTATACGGCAAACTGACTAGCGAGGATCAAACTGCACTGCATATATATGGAAAGCAAAATTAGATATGCGGTTCTCATCTATAGTAGTCTTGCATACAGTGTACGTTACTGGTCGAAACGCGTCAGTGCGTTGCGACTGGCAGTAGTTTTGTTATGTTACTCGACGACCGGTTAAATTCAATGGGATTGGTGTTTACTTCTAGCTCGCAAACTTGATTTAAATAATTGTTGCCACCACCAGCGCAATCAATTATTGTTTAATTTAATTCGTTTCTGTTAGGTATTTGTTTCGTATTTGAATAAAATACTAAAAGAAATAAATTTTTGCGATACTAGGTATTGCATAATTACCTGTTCTGTTTTGCGACTAGTTCAGAAGTGATCTCAGCTCCTCGTTTTTAGCGGAAAATTTTCGGGACGTATTTCCGATTTCCTCCATTCGTCCACAGCACATCAAAGTATAAAGACAACGTTTATTAGTGTGTATAGTTTGGAGAATTTTGGGATTTTTAAAGGCTTATTGATCTTTTTTAAATATTTAAATAGTAGTCTTATCTTAGTTTATTTTGCGTGCATGTGCGCCAGATCGATAATTTTATTGAATCATATCCTTCTAATTGTTGATTACTGCTTTTATATTAATTTGTATTTGCTTTCTAGCGTAATTTTACATAAATTGTTTGTGTAGATGCATTTATATTTCTGAACACATTTTCAAACGTACCGCGAATTTAATTCGAACTGTGGCAAAAGTAAACCAGTATCTACTTAGCTGATTACTTCTTCACGATATCGATAAATTAGCACATTGAAATGTTTCCCCGCTTCCCAAAATACAATTTGTTAGACACAAATCGGCTTGAATCAAATAAAACCGAGATAGGGTATTGAAACCTGGTTTATTAAGCTTTCTTGGACAAACGCTTTTGGAAATGCGTAGTAGAAGCAAAATTAGAGGCTTTACGTCAGATCAGATGGCTGTCCCCGGATGGTACCTGCAAGGATCAGGCTCCCATTTTCGGTACGTCTAGCTATGTCTCACTGGTTGCCAGGCGGAATGTTTTCATGTCTATGAACCAATAGATAGAAAAAACTGTCTTATCGACACGTATGGATCAGCAAAGGCTGCCGAAACTCTACATTAAACAGCATTTGCTCTTCCATAAAAAGAGTTTTGTTGCTATTCGCTTTTCCACATTTCCCAGTAATGCATATATGTGAGCAATGCTGTATTTGGCGTGCATCGATGAAACAAGCAAGCACATTGGGTAATTTCCGTCCGTTGTTAGATGGTTTTAGCTTGCTGACGTTCTTGCATACCCTTCTACGAGTTCATGATAATTTCGGGCATTACCCAGCAGCAAATGATGTTTCTTCTACGTGCGTAATCACAACTTAAGGCTCAATATTCTAAGATAAATATGTTTTGTAAAGGTCTATTTTGAAGTCTGATTACGTATCCTTATTGCAAAACTAACGGCGCAACTTAAGTGGCCGGCCGGATACTCTAATTGGTGATATCGATTATTTGACCACGGTTCATCGTATCCTCACTAACAAAGGAATACTTGAATGGACATAAATTTCTAGGAGTCTAGCTACAAACAGGGTCAAATGGGGAGCGTTAGTTCATTTGATCTAATCGGTATATCCGCTACTGTAATATGCATGGAAGGAGGGATCTGCCTGGATCTCTGTTACCTTTTTGATTGTGAGGAATGAGGTTCGTACTGGCTTAGTTTTCTGTCAGGTTTGTACGTTCACAGCCTTTTCTGGTACAATACGCTTTGTTACGAGGCAGTTACAACTGCAGTAAATATTATTTTAATTCACAGCCTTTTTGCGGCTTGTCTTCTTTAATTATAAAAGTCTGCTTTACTGTTATTTCGACGGAATACATCCTCTCCTTTGTCACGGCTTCACTCAAAGTTAATTTAAATACCACCGTAAATAAAATAACTCACAGATCGATGTAAGAATTCTAATAGTATCGGCGTGTATTGTGTTCGAACTTCAGGTAAGATTGGCTCGAGCTGCCTTTATCATCATGTCTCATATGTCTAATGCCCAAAAGATTAACTTATCATTAATTATCTCATACCGAAAATGTTTCCTCGACGATTTAACTACATTTGTGTACAATTTTGTTTTCTTATTTTTTTGTTCACCCATTATTTAGCTGACTGGTTTTCTTATTGAAGCCACCAAGAAACTTCAGATCAATTTTCTTGTCGAACCATCATCATTTCTACCGTACGTCTGCTACGAAAATATGTTTTTTGTTTTACTTGTAATATGCTTCTTCAGAGATAATGAAACCATTTATCATTTTTGTTAAATATTCTTTCATCGATATCTGATTATCATTTTTTGCTTAAGTACTAAGGCGTAAGTATGGTCACCATAGCAACTGAAGTCCATTTTTATGACATATCTGATGAAATTTATTGTTTGTGTGTGTTATGCGTAATTGGATGTTGAGTTATTGCGCAAAGCACATTAAAACAGCCTGTCTCTGTAGGATAAAATCAAGTGGACCTCTCCTCTGTATAATTTTCAGACAAAAAATTGTTATTAAGAGCCCCTTGTGTTTATGATAGTTAAAACTTGCTGCCATACTTAGTTTATTTCGTTGAAATTTGCCTTTCCAGTTGTTGGCTGATTTATTTTAATGCAACTGTTACAACTCTAAGTGTTGTGTTGGCTAATAGGCACATAAGGGTGTGGAAGGAGGTAGACAATTTCCGACACCACCTTTATATTGAAACCCAATTCTCGCCATCATGCTTACAACAGTCTGCTAGCTGTTATTTCCGCTTTTTAAATGGTCAAGTGAAAAAATCCTTGATGTTCAAGTCCTATTGTCCCAGGTTCTATTGGAGCTCATTGTTTGGTGGATTGTGGTCTATTTTGATCTTTGTATGGTCACATATTTTTACGCTTTGCACAGCTTCACGAATCTGAATTTTGATTTATAAAATTGGATACGTGTAATCTGTAAGAAATCTTTTGCTGGCGCGCATTGTCATCAATCAAATCTTCCGTCTATAACTGAAACCTGCCTTCTGTGTCTGACAGACTTACTCCTATTCAGTTACATTCTTCAGCGTGTACGTACAATTTGTGAAGCGAAGTCGAACCCCAGTCGAGCTTATAGAAGGATGACGGTTACGCTACCATTGGCAAGGTTTAATACCGAGTTACCAAAACGGCTAACCATGATTCACTGGTGGTGGTGGCGGTGATGGTATTGGTGATAATGGTGATTTTGATGGTGATATTGATGATTGCGATGATGGTGCTGATGTTGGTGATGGTTATGGTTGTAGTTATGGTGATTACGACGATTCTGATGATAATGATGATGATGATGGTGGTGGTGATGGTGGTGGTGGTGGTGGTAATTGTGACAATCATGATGATAGTGATATTGGTGGGGAATTTGAGGTTGATGGTGCTAGTGATTATGATGATGATAGTAATGATAATGATGATGATGTTGTCGATAACATATAATGTTATACTGATACAATACTTTAATTCAATCTGTCCTGCTGATTTTCATTTACGTGTGTCTAAAGGGTGTCTACGTGAAGCACCAATCTGTCAAATTATATTTTGTTACACTTCAATGTGCATGCAACGCGCATAGCCATTGGCGTATGAAATGGTTGTGTGTTCATTTCCGGATTAAATTTGTCCCTGCTCCTACTAGGATTGCAACCAGACAATAGTCTGGTTGCTGAATGACACTATTTGCTTCTTGATATGTTTGGATCATACCATATATATGTATTCTCGAAGTTAAATTGTATCTGATTTTTCAAAATTAGTGTGAGTCTGATTAATTAAACAATAATTGATTGCGTGGGTGGTAGTAACAATTCTTTGAATCGATTTCGGGAGCTTTAAGTAAACACCAATCCCATTTTATTTAATCAGTCGTCGAACAATATAAAACTACCGCCAATCGCAACGCACTGGCGCATTTCGACCGTCCATGATAATTATCAGTGTACGTCGGCACACTGACTAGCGAGGATCAAACCGCATTGCATATATATGGGAATCAAAATTAGATATGCGGCTCTCACCTCTAGTAGTCTTGCATACATTTTACGTGACCTGAAATGTCGGCTGCACAATTTCTATGCATTTACGAACATTAGCTGTTTGTAGCTTTCTCCACACACACACACACACACACACACACACACATATATATATATATACATATATATAGACAATAAAATGAAACAATAATTGATTGCGCGGGTTGTGGTAACAATTCTTTAAATCAAGTTTTCGCGTTTGGCGGAAACACTAATCCCATTTTATTGCTTAATTGTGTCAGATTGGTTAAAAATTAGGTGCAGAATTTGCATTCTGTGGCTTGTCTTTCTAACCAACGTCGCATAAGTTATTTTTGACATTAAAAACCAATTCTCAACAGTGAAAATTTGATCTGACCACCTGCACAATCAATAATTATTAAACTGTATGCGTGTCTATAGTTGCATAAATAAAAATTTTGAGACTGCACATAAACTGTGTAGCCGACATTTTCAGTCTGTTACAATGGTTGTGTGTGACTAGTAGAATCGAAGTTAGCTACTTATCTGAATTTCAATGATTTATATATTCGTTGCACTGTGGTCACTGAAAGGCAACTTGCTGTCGTGCTCCGATGGTGAAGTACTAATCGCGTCAGTACATGTGGCTGACTGTATATTTTATGCCGTGTGCCTGATTAAGCAAAATGTAGTTGATAGATCAAATTTGTAAATTTGATATGAAGAATTCGATCTTAATCACCGTGTGCTATGCCATTAATTTTCCTATTTTTCACTTTGAGGACAACTGTTTCCGGCAAACAAAAAGATGACTGGTGTTTTTGTCTTGTTTGAAGTATCAGCATATCAGACTGTTGTAAATCTGTTTACAGATAATGATGATGATAGATACGATGAACAAATAAATATCGAATGATTTGTTATTTCTCAAACTTACATGTGCTTAATTAAACGTTCCATACTCCTGTTTATCGGTGAGAAAATAGAACCGGTAGTTCCATATTTGAATTTTCTAACGATTTTCTGTTGATTTCCGGGTTAAATTCTTAGTTTATTTATTCTTTTGCTATTTATTTCAGGAGCGAAATAGATAAACCGCGATATTATCCGGTAATGTGGATAAGCGAAGTGAGTTCAATGCTTGATATTTCTCAAAATGATTATGCAAATATGTTTGCATACTTACTTTATTTTTCAGGCCATTCATGCTAACTTTAAAAGAAATCCTTTGTGATGCTGTAAAAGAATTGTAAATTTGAGTGATGGAAGCGGAGCTTTTGGTTTATGCAGTTGTTAATTTTCGCCTATCAGCCACGCGATTATCGGCATGTAAGGAAACTTATTTGAATAGTGCGCAACGGCTGATGTAGTACTGAACATGCTTCTTCCTAGATGCTCATAGTTATGCGTGGGTGATGAAAGAACGCTAGTTTGTTTTTCTTAGTGGAATGGAGCCGATTACGTTGAGCTATTTACTTTTCTGAGACAGTATGCCAAGCAATGTATACATCTGGTAATGAGGCGATAATTTGCCAAGATTTCTTCATCCGCCGAAAATGTGTCTCTTGGTCTGGTACGGTTTCTATCATTTTTTTGCTAACCAGTTATAATTGGGCATTAGTTGTGCAGTAAACAGAACATTAGACGTTAAATGAGGTAGAATGGCTTTATCACGATAGTAACAGTAAGGTTTATATCATCATTACGAGTACGAATAGCTTAGGCTCGCCTATTTCTTGGCTGTAAATTTCCTTTGGCTTCAGGTCATATATATATATATATATATATATATATATATATATTATATCGACGCAGTAATGTGTACCATCTCCATGGAGTAGCAGGTGCGTTACGTAATATCTCCAGAATTATTGATGCGGTTCCCTTTATTATGACGCGTACCTTTTTTTAAATTTTGCTATGTGTCCAACATTAATTATCATTATTTTGTGAGTTTTGACTTCTGAGACTAGAAACCAACGGGCCAAATAGAAATGTGTTAGTGACACTACACGAAATGTTCAGGCTGACTTTGTTATGTCCTCATGATTTTGTATTTACTAACTTATTAATAGGTACACCATGCCTAATTCATTAATTCACATCAGGTTTGTGTTCACAAATAAATGTATATCAATACCAAAAAGCTTTGGTCTCATGAAATGTAGCTAATTATGAACAGCATCACGCCACTGTTAAAATTAGTAAGCATCAGGTATTCGCTTAAATCTGTGTTTGTGAATGTGAATGGCACAGCTAATATGCCAATGAAATAAAATTAAACCGTTATTGTCGTAAATATGAGAGAAACATTCATCCAGGTAGATACTATTTGTGGCGGAAAACTGATAAATATGCAATTGCGTATTAGGCGTTGCGCAACTAGTAATACATTCGTTCAAATATTATCAGGAGGATAAACTGGAATCAGCATGAACGGAAAGTATAATTTCATGCGTACATTCGTTTTGTGCCTACTTGCGACTCATCAGGAGTCGGTATTACGCCCTATACCTTCGATATATTTGGGTGAGGAATGTGGGACAATTTGATGGTACAATTTTAACTAATTTGTTACTAGGTACGTGACAACTAATACACAATTCATCCAGGTACACAAATAGGGCGATTGGAGTTAAAAATAACAATAATGTAAGGTTTAGATTATTTTGTCATCATTAATAGAAACTAATAAGAAAAAGCAGCGTAGTTCTTAGGGAAAATTTGGAATAAACTAGAGGTATATGTGGCTAATCGGAGTGAAAGCTTTATATAATCCCTTTTTAAATGGCTTAATTTCGAAGAACCTGAAATTGCGACAGGCCCACATCAGGTGCGCGGTTTCAAAATGAATATCTTTAATTGGACAAAAATCCACAAATGCATCAACTGCTATTATGTAGAAGTGTTGAACAGATTTGGTTCAATTATTCACGCAAATAAATTGAATTATCTAACCAATTTAACACAAAACGGCGATCTCTATCTTCGCATCATATTTTACTGAAGAGCCTAAATATTGTGCATTATTCAGACATGCATATTCTCGTTAAATCTTGCCACCTACTCGGTTTACAGTTTTGTGTTAGGAAAAGTGGTGCACACAATTCGCCTGAATATGCTTATAAAATTGCTTTCGAAAATGTGTTGAACGAGAGCAAGTGAAGCACAAATAAAAATTGCACTCGCGTTAAAAAGAAATAAGCAATAGAATGCGTATGGAGGAAAGCATTTGTATAGCTGAAAACAACCATCTGCTACGTTCCAATTCTGATCTCCCTATGAAAAAATCTGAAAATATTGTTTCACGTACAATTTCAAAAAAGCTAATTGTAGACGGCTTCAGAGTGACGGGATCAGTTAGAAACCCATCAATCAAGGCCAAGAAAATCCGTGCACCTGGAAATGTAGAAGAATCAAGATTTTACCGACCTATGGATGCCATCGATTGTCCCGCCACATTCAATGACGAAATAAAGATTAATTTTGCAATGTTCGTCTTAATCGTGTTTTTATATTGTAAAATATCGTCTGCTTATCCTACAAGTTATTTTGCTATGGGAGGTGCTTTCCCTTCCTGGTATTTCTTAAATATTTTTAAAAAAATCAGGAACGATAGTGTTTCAGTCGCCGTGGCCCTTTAATCTTTTAAGAGCTTCCATTGCAGAACGCAAAGTTGGTTGAGGACATGTGGAAGTTAACCATTTCATCACATTACAAAGTTATTTAGCATTTCTCAAGCTTCCATAGATGAGAATGGCATTGAAAAATCTACAGTAAAAAGCCTGTCCAACGAAACTGGAACATTTTCAATATCATGAAAAACCCTCAGAAGTGTACAAGAAATCAGCGCCTCTTTTTAGTGGGCAGTTGCTGTCTAATGTGGCTGTTTTTTCCTCCGGGAGACTCCGTTCAAAGGCGTGCTCAAGTGCACGAACTCCAAGAAAAGCTAAAGGAAGAGGGAGAGGAAGTTGACTTTCATCATCGGCTTCTTTGTACTGACACGGGCTGCTGTGTCCCGTGTAAAACTAGACCCGTGATTGCTTGATCTCTTGGCTCTGGAAAGATGATAATTTGCTCAAGGTGTTCAAATAACAATGGTTCCGATTTAATCGTGTACATTAAAATAACAGCCTAACTCGCCATTATATTGTGATTTGATAGATTAATATTTATTACATTTAGAAGGAAAATGCATTTATTCTAAAAATAACTTCGATAAAAAGTAAAGTGCTCTATAATTATGTTGTGTTAAAATTTGGTGAATTTTGGAGATTCATCACTATGCTAAAATATTTTTACGGCTTACGGAGCTATGCCTGATTATGCACAACGGATGAAACTGTATCATTTTGTGTAGAAGGTATTACCAAACAGAGAAATTTTGTATACCAGTAATTTTACTTAATCAATCTTGTTGTAAATTGTGATTGCTCTAAGCAAACTATACGCGTCCTGGCTAGATAATTGCTAGATGTGCTAGTTGCCAAAAGAATTGTGCACAACGTCGAGAAATCCTTCCTTATAAGTAGATCTCTCCAGAACCACAATATTGGTAATATATTGAGATGATTTATTTCTTCTACGGATTTGTGGTGATGAACTTGTTATGAAATATGTTGTTAATTTAGGTGTAAGAAATTTATATATATATTATCAGAGTTCCACTTTGGTGTAGGCGTTAACATACGTTTGGTTCAGTCGTTGCTATTATAGATGTTTTTTTCTACGATGTCCGTTTTCTGAAACAAAAATGTATTACTATTTAACAACGGTTTTAATGGATAATTTACTGCTAACATTTTTGGGTCTTGCTTAGCCAAACAAAGGCTGATACATCCACACAGTCAATTGTTTATTATCCGAAACATGTCGGAATTTATGTAAGCTGTATAACTTATACATACCGAAACAGGTATGCGAAAGTTAGCAATCGCATATTTCTGATCTCAACATTTTTCAACGAAAATTCATCATTCATAAATAGCAATGATTAGGTAGCTTCTAAATTTTGTTTTCAGATACTATGAGATTCAACATAGAACAATATCTATATGTATTGTGTCTTTAATTTTCTACATTTCATGTTGCGCGTATGAAGACCGTGGTGGCTGACGAAGCTGCATTGAACAAACTTTACAAATTGGTGCACCAGAAACGAAACATTTTCAGAGTAATACTGCTGATTTCCGCCGGCGTGTTGTTTTTGGGCTTCTTATCAATATGTATTGTTTTATTAGTAAACTTTAACAAACGACGAAAGCATTTAACTGCCGGTATTCCTGTCGCGAAAAACTTGTCTTCGGTAAGTTGACTATAAATGATAACCGCATGGAAAAAATGCGAAACATTCAAGTAATTTTGATGTGTGGATAACCAATCTTATCGATCGTGGTTTTGGCATAGTTATGCAACTCGTTTGTGTGATAACCATTATTAACATATATGAATTACAATACACTATATATTGTACAGAAACTATTTCACTCCATCCTATCAACCGATTCGCTGGTGAAATAAAACGCCGAAATTTATTTTGTATAAAACTAAAAGCCAAAGTGTGTGTATTTTCTGGAGTAACAGCTATTCATAAGTGGTGATTCTCTATTTTATTCAAATTTAGCCCATCCAGAAATCCATTGTTTTGGTACCAGTTTCAGGCTCGGTATATATCATGTAAGGTGAGTTGGCTCTGAAGTCGCATCGTCGAAGATTTTACATGAAGTTTACTCCAGTATTGCTTGAATATACAGTCATATAGAAGATTATACTGTTCACCAGTCCTATATTTCTTGACGAAATATGTATTTGATATAGGTCGTAGTACCGACTCCTACTGATTAGTCGCATGTTAACTTTGGTATATTTTTCTGTTCCTATTTTTGCTAATTTATTACTAGATACGCAATGAATAATACACACTGGCATATATATATAAATATATATACATATATATATATATATATATATATATATATATATATATATATATATTTCTAATTAGGAAAACAAATTAACAATAAAATGGATAATAGCCATTTATTTCTAAATTACTAAACTTCCTTTACAATCTCTTTCATTTATATGATAACACAGTATATATATATATATATATATATATATATATATATATATATATATTCATTGTACCCTTCCTGTGTGCAAAAACAAAAAGAAATTTTATCAGATATAAGAAAATTTTCTTTCTCATGGTCTTCTCAAATATCTACTCATGAACATATCTTTATATATAAATTGAAAGCAAAACAAGATAGAAATATGTGAACAAAGAGAGTGTGAAAAATAGAAACCAATCAAATTGCGTGCGTTACATCCAGTTCAAGTACGTGCTTTTTCTGCTTACATAAATCTGGCTGCAATTTGTTTATCCATAAGGCTTCGTATGTGGCTAGCTCCTTTATGCTTTTGCATTTAGTAATTAATTTGAATGCTACGTCTGGAGAACATACGTGCGATGTTTCGATGATGTGTTGCGCAATAGCAGACATGTATTCACCATTTGATTTAAAACAGGCGTTTAAGTTGCAATATTCCCACATTCTTCGACTAAATAAACAGTGGTTAAAGGGCGTAATACCGGCTCCTACTGATGAGTCGCCAGTAAGCACGAAAAGAATGTGCATGAGATTATACTTTCCGTTCATGCTGCCTTTGGTTTATCCTTCTGGTCACAACTGAACTAATTTGTTACTAGGTTCGCAACACCGAATACTTACTTGCATATATATTAGTTCTCCGCAACAAGCAGTATTTAACTGTTATATATTGAATTGAATGATGTCATGCTTACCGCGAAATGTGATAACTGATATCGATCAAGGCTAGAGTGTATGGATTTGCTGGAGTAACAGGTGTTCAGAAATTGTACTTCTCAATTTCGGTGAACTATAGCATAAATTGATATCCATCAGGTTGGTACCATGTATCGACTCGGAAACCATAGTGTTAGTACCATGTACCTTTTCGGTACAATAATGTTGGTATCGATTACTAACACAATAGCCATAGTGTTAGTATCCTTTACAGACTCGGTATATATTTTATATAGTGTGAGTTAGCGTTGAAGTCGCATTGTCGTACACTTTATATGATGTTAGCTTCACTATTGCAGGTTTACACATTCGTCTAGGAGATTGTACCGTCCTATTATTCCACATTCTTTGACCAAATATACAGTGGTTAAAGGGCGTAATACCGGCTCCTACTGATGAGTCGCCAGTAAGCACGAAACAATGTGCATGAGATTATACTTTCCGTTCATGCTGCCTTTGGTTTATCCTTCTGGTCACAACTGAACTAATTTGTTACTAGGTTCGCAACACCTAATACATACTTGCATATATAGTAGCTCTTCGCAACAAACAGTATTTATACTGTGTAATATTCAGACAATGTGGGCATAATAAAAGAATATATATATATATATATATATATATATATATATATATATATATATATATAAGCACACATAATTTTAGTCCTCATAGCTACTTTAACCATCACACAACTGGTAACATAGAAGCAACAATAATGCAGCACAAGTAAATATCTTTTTCGACACAACATACTTTATAGGCATTATTACAACTTACTATTAACCAAACAATTCTAGTTTTCTTTTAACAAACACCAACACATACATATTTATCTCCGTAGTTCTATACAAATATATGCCACTATAGCATTATGCAGTTTTATCCATGCTTCTCGAAGTTTCACTAGGTTACCAGAAGTGCCCAGTAAACATTGTTGTTATAAATTGTGCAATGCGATCTTCACATTTAGTGTATTCACAGTTTTCTTTCCTGGGTTGGTGGATTTGCGATATCAGTTCCACAAAGATCCGATTGATCGCCATTTTCAAGTGCACATTGAGTTTGTCTTCGTTGTGGTTTGGGAGCTGATTCATCCCCTCACTTCGAAGGCTTCCACATCAACCGTACTAACCGCAGTAAATTAGGTAAGATCTAACCCTTTTGACTGGCTCATTCATACCAAACATTGTTAGAAAGCTAACTTATCCGTCATGTTTAGGAGTCATTTTAGTTAATAATTGCTATGATTATATATATATATATATATATATATATATATATATATATATATATATATATCAAAATCTCTTCATTCCTTATACATATCGACCAATTTGCGATTCTATACAAGCCTCCGGAGTTTAACTGAATTGGTAAATTGCTTTTTACAGACAGTGAACTTTTTGAATACATTTTTGAGCAAGCATCAACTTTCTACCCCGTTGATCAATAAATTAATTTATTCTGACTGGTAAGATAAGGCTGCTGATGTTTATTTATGAAATGTCAAATGATGCTAGAGTAAGTTGAATTCGTTACCCGACAAATGAAATTGAAGAACTGAGTCTAATCGGGAACAAAATATGCGCTGAAATATCGAAGGCATTTGGAATGAGAGAACGTGAAAAGACAGAGAAGAGTACAATCAAAGTAATCACGAAAAGGCCTGATGCATAAATGAATACTTCAGACATTAGTTCGGTAGAATTATAAGGAAATTCTCATAAAGTGGAATACAAATTCAATGAAACCAAATTAAACAATGAAAGCAAATTGATGAATTAAACAAAATTAAAATAATAATAATTTCGCCTATGTTCGCTGTTCTATTACACTTTTAATCTTTAACTCTGAATACATAATTCTTCCGGTTCATCCAATCTTCTTTTTCTACTAACGGCTAATGCCTAATTGAATATTGGGCAATGTGGTTTTTACCCTGTTGATACATTTATAATATTATTCCTCGATTTTATTTCAATTGATTATCTTGTTAACTGATGAACAAATTCCTGTTAGGGCCTAGACAATATAAAGTTCACGTTGGAAAAGAAAATGAGGAGGAGATATCATTTCCTGATGCGCAATTGAGGCTTAATTGAGGTAATTCATTATGACTCGAATCACCCGTATTTTGATGTATGTGATGTTGAGAAGTCTTGAAATATCTGATTTCAAATATGGAAAAGATGAATTGAGAGAACTTAGGGATATATTCATAGAAAATGGATACCGACATGAATTTATAGAAAAGACAGTAGAAGGAGCAATATTCATTTACAATATAAACGTGGTAGGCAATGACACGTATATATGATAGATTGTGCTCCACTTTGAAACACAGATTTTGCAGCTGAATTCGGTTTGATAACATGTTCCATCAAACTTTATCTACTTAATGTGAAAGACAAAATTCCTTTTCAATCTGTATCTAGCCTTAACTACTATCATCATAATTGTACCTGCAGGCAATCATATTTTAGTAGATGCAGTAGAATAGGTCAACAAGCAGATGTTTTAATTTTAATTAAGGCTATGTGCGTGAGCACGCTCCTGTATTTGGAGGCTATCGCAATAAATATAACTTTAGCGGAATTGCGCAAATTGGAAACATTTTCTGTGAACTGGGATTACTGTGAGGGATTCTCTAACCTCAATAGAATCTGAGCTTAGTTCTGTTCTTTCTGTTTAAACTTTTTGGACTAACACACACACACACACACACACATATATATATATATATATATATATATATATATATATATAAATTTTTATGTGGATAGTTTTTTCTCATTAATATATAATTAATTCCTTCATCCTACCTCTCCAGGAAATCAGTTGATACGATGGAAAGAAATTGCTGCTGAAAAATATTTCATATTTAGATACTGGTTGTTGCGGAGTACTAATAAATTTTCTATTGTGTTTTAGGTGTTGCTTAACTAGTAACAAATTATTTAAAATATGACCAGAAGGATAAACCAGAGTCATCAGGAACGGAAGGTATAATCTCAAGTGCACATCGTTTCGTGCTCACTGTCGACTCATCAATAGGTGCCGGTCATTTTTCATCATTTCCAGCCACACAAAAGTCAAGTGACTAATGTTTCACTGCCATTTAACCATAAGTATTGTAAGTTGTACTTTTCATGGTTATATGTGGACTGTAAAAGAACACTAGGTCGCCCATTCCTAGTGGTTATATGTGGTTTATCGCAGTGATAATACGACCGTGCACATTGTATCTGGAATGTTATACACTTTTAGAGTATATATGGTTTTCTTTCGAGGGCAGTAGATTTGCACTATCAGTTTCGCAAAGATCCGTTTAATGTCCATTTACAAATACGCGTCGAGTCCGACTTCGTTGTCGCTTGGTGCTGATTTGTAACTTCCCTCCGAAGATTAGAGTGTGCCTCGTTTCCAGTGGTTAGTATGAATGACGTTGAAGCCTTCGGAGGAAACGAAGTAATCAGCAGCCAGCCACCACGAAGACGAACTCGATGCGTGCTTGGAAATGGGGAGCAGCCGGATCTTTGTGAAACTGATAGTGTAATGCGACTACCCACGAAAGAAAATCGTGGACACTCTAACAGTGACGATCGCACTGCACACTCATTTCGAAGCTGCATTTTGATTGGATCATGCTACCTAATCGCAATTTTCTAATTGCACATACGTAATGCTATTTCGAGGAGCCAATTACTCTACATTATACCTTTTAAGCTATGCTGATGACGGTTGTGATTAAGCGACGCCGCAACTGCTGCCTAGCTGAACTATTAAACTGACCTACCTTCATTGGTTTGCATTGTATGAGAAACTATTACTGAATAGCTCAACGAGTCATAAATACACACAATCATTACACCATAGGTAAGATCCAGTTAAACTACACATATGCATTCATAAATACGAGCACACACACACACACACACAATCACACATACAAGGCACATAGATCATTCAAATGCGCTCGAAAATTGTTTAATTTCACGTCAGACCTTCCTATTTAAACAAAATAAATAATTGTGCTCTATTTGTCCAATACATTAGATGACAGGATGGATTGAATGCGCTACTGTACAATGTTGAATGTTTTAACTTGAAATCTGAGAATGAATATCTTTTGTATAAGAAGACTAACTAACCTACAAGCACTGTCATTAAATAAGATAAAATTTAATAATTAGGTGTAAACTAATAAAGGAACTGGATTTTAGCGCTTTTTACAGACAAAATAATGCAAAACTCAACATTTTCTGTATTCTACTGTCAATAATCTGAGGAATTCAGATTAACCTTATAGCAGAGAAAGCATTCAACGCTTAAGACTTTCCTATGCAGAAAAGCACGATAAGAAATCAAATAATAAAATAAAAAAACTACAAGCATCAACGGAAATTTACGTAATTCTCACAGTTAGCTGCAGAGAATGTAGACAATGTATGACCAAAGAACAGGTCACATCACAGAAATTCTCGAAGATAATCGAGGAAAGTCTTTTGCACAATTACTAAGGAGTTTACACTGTCAGACGTATTTCTCATAGCTTTAAGGAAGAAATGTAATAAAACATCTCGGCAGCAATGTTGGATCTGATTCGAGCTTCCAAATCAATTTTATTTACTAGATGGACGTATCCTGTTAGTAACAGCTCGGTTTATGATGGTATTACAATTTGGAAATGAAAATTAGCTCAGAGCTTATTTATTGTTTCTACCGAACAAGACAAATGCTACAAACATGTTGTGGAAACAAGAAAAAGCATATAAAGAATTGTGCTAATTGCGAGGTTTTTACGATTTAAACATAATTGAAAAAAACAAAATTTAACATCGAAAAAATTTCACATAAAATCACAAAGAATCAAGAAATCAAAGAAAACATTCTTTAGAATTAGAATATTTAAAAAAGATTACAAATTTTATTTTTTCTAATATTAAAGGCATGATCATACGAGGTGTAATATGACTTACAGACAAACATGATATTAATGATTTCAGTGGAGCAGTGTGGTGTCTCTGACAAGAGCCCAGAAAGGAATTATGGCGTGTCCCAGATAAAGGACTCTCTACATCTGAGCCACATTTTGGTGTCAATGTAGGTTTCTCATTTGAAATTTTATAATCGACTCCTTGAAATATCGGTGCCAGTATTACGTCCTATACCTCTTAGATATTTTGGTGGGGTACGTGGGACAAACGGACGGTGCAATCTCTTATACGAATGTGTAAACCCGCAGTATTGGAGCTAAATTCATATAATATATTCGATAATGCGAATTTAAAGCAAAATCACATTACATAATATATACAGAGCCAGCAAAGTTTATCAACACAATGTCTGTTGAATCAATACCTGATATCAACACTGGTTTCCGAATAGGTACATGGTACTAACACTATGGTTGCCGAGTTGGTACATCGTACTAATATAATGGATTTCAAAGTATGCTAAAGTTCTCCAAAATTGAGAATTACAACTACCTCTGAATACGTGTTACTCCATAAATTTCAGACACTTTTCTTGGTAATCATGAAATCATTCAATTAAATATATCACAGTTAGATTCTGGTCTTTTTGAAGAACTAATATATATGCAATTATGAATTAAGTTTCGCGCACCTAGTAATGAGTAACCGGTAAGCACGTAACGAACTTTTACATGAGATTATACTTTCCGTTCTTGCTGACTATGGTTTATCCTTCTGGTCATTTTGAACTAATTAGTAACTAGGTGCACAACATCTAATACATAATTTCTGTATCTAACATGTTCATAAATTTATGGCCAGGAATAAGTGTTCCTCTTATTTTATATTTTCTCATCATAAAATAAATAATGCATAAGAAAAAAAATAGAATTCATCAATTATACCACTTTCGTTCTTATTGGAAACTTTTTAGTAGTTGTAGGAATTTCAAAAAAACGGTATATGAACACGGGGGCATTTAAGTCAGACTTTGAACTCGTTCTCTACGCAACCGAAACCATGAATTGCATGCAATTTACAGATTTTTAGCACATTATTTGTCCTTAATTTATAACTTACCATCTCAAATCTATTTTTATAAGACAAACAACTTTTCACCTTGGTATGTAATTTAGAGTTAAAATATAATGACACGATTTAATTATATATATTTTTTCGGTATAAGCAAAACTTAGCATGCCAGTGAAGCGTTGGTTTCGAAATGCTTCTGATTTGCTATTGGCGATAGTGTATAACCATATATATATATATATATATATATATATATATATATATATATATATATATATATATATCCATATTATGTAAACTTATAATTCCAAGATCTAATTCGATAAATGTCGATATAAGCTCAATATTGTACAAGATATCAAATTAAATTAATTTCCATTTCTGTGGACACTCATCAATTATTGGTAGAATTTCCGCGGTTGGCATTTCTATTAAGGGTAGTCATTTTCTTCAGAGATTTATAACCTGTTCTCGACCCCACCGAAACTGCGCATTGCATGAAATCTAATGTTAAGTATCAGCTTAAGTTTTTATCGCATTTTATTCACCAGATGGATCCTATTCTATCTCGCTTTCGATCACATGTTCCAACTAGTGATCCCAATCTGTCATTATAGGAAAATCACCATGCTATCTGAGCAAGTGAAATTGTGATCAACTATGATGGCAAGATTTGATTACATAAATATGTTGTATATTCCTATTTGTGAAGAACTGCTATATGTTCAATTTTGTCCTAAGTTTTGCTTGCCTCCTGATGAGTCCTTCGTATGCATGAAACGCGTGTGCAAATGAGATTACAATTTTTTATTCATGTTGACCTTGGTGTAGCGTTTTGGTCTTATTTGAATTAACTTGTTACACAATACTAAAGATAATTACATATATGTATGTTGCCGCTATAAACCAAAAATGACGTGAGATAACACATTAAATGCACCAATAACGCTTGTTTCATCCCTATTGTACTCTCATCATTGGTAGGCAGAATTTCCGTGGCCAGGTTTTTTTTACTATGCGTGATTTGTTTTTAAGAACGATGCCGCCACCTGCATCTGAAATATCTCCAACGAGAAAAACTACTAGACCTCAGACTGCGTTAGTCTCAACACGGATAAAAGCAGTTAATAGAAATTGATCAAGTTGACCAACGGTACTCAAATTTGCTTTGGTTCTGACTAATACCGGGTTGTTCTCGGTTCCTCCTTTCAACGGAAGTATTTAGGATACATTTGTTGGTATCCTTCCGGATTCCACAGTTCGACGCAGGTCTTCGGAAAAATCTTTAAAAACATCAAGTTTGAAATAGAATATAATCGTTTATTGATACCTCTAACTGAGTGTTGTCATATCAGTCGACTTAAGGTTCAAGAGAGTCTAGTATCTTCTGTGTACATCTAACTAAGTGAATTTTATGTAGCATTATCTTCAGCGTTTGAGTTTGGTTAATTCAGCAAGGATATGTTTACGCTAATAATTCAATTCTGGTCAAAATCGTAAAATATCTAAACAGAACATTCCATAATAACAGCAATGGTATGCAAGGTTGCTCAAATTATTTTAATGCTTACGGATATTCCATGTTAGTTATGTTCTGGGAAATGATCTATTTGGTACCATCGTGTCGAAGGTTTTTGCGAAATAAACTTTATAAATTTATAATTATCTTTCTTCCGTTCTGGGTCGTCTTCTGAATAATATTTTACGTTTATCTGTGGATGTTTAGGCATCATTGTTGGGGTTGAATAGACATTTATGTTGGTTTAAATAGAACCAGAATAATAAACCTAAGTCAGCAAGTACGTAAGGTAAAATCTCGTGTACACATGCGTTTCGTGCTTACTGGCGACACATCAGTTGGAGGGGATATTACGCCTGATGTACAATATATATCTGGTCAAGTAATGTGAGACTGGTGAACGGTACAATCTCTCAAAGGAATGTGTATTAAAGCAATAATGGAGTAAACTTCATATGAAGAGTTCGACAATGTGACTTTAAAGCTAACTCACTATATTTGTAAGATCTATCGAGCGTGTAAAAGGTACCATTTATTCTATATTTCTTGACCAGACATTCAGTGTGTATAGAGCATAGTTCCGGCCCCATCTGATGAGTTGTCATTAAGCACGAAACGCATGTGTACACGAGATTATACCATTCGGTCGTGCTTGTTTTGATATTTTTCTGGTGTTATTTGAACTAATTTATTACCTGGTGCGCAACAACTTATACACAATTGCATATATATTAGCTCTCCGCAAATAAACAATAGATAACTTCATATTTGTGTTGTTTGAAAGATTTTCGAAAAGTAATAACTCTATTATGATGTTGGTAGGAAGCTGGTGTATTGTTTATATTCAAGTCTTATTATCATTTATTTTTATAGCACTCTATCTACCTCGTTCCAACGGTTTTGTATAACCGAATAACTAGTTGCAGATTGGCGTGAAGTATTTACTAAGATTTGATTTTATTCCATATTGTTCTAAGTCAAACTCCAGGTAATGATTACTGATAAAATAAGGTGTGGCTATAAGCAAAGTTATGTGCTTATGTATGCCTGTTATCATAAATCAATACACTCATGCTATCATTTTATCCGATTTTAGTTGATGTTTGTTCATCCAAGCGTACATACTGTCAGATGGTCTGCATTCAGTTAGTTTGCCGGTGACTGGAATAAAAATCAATATTCTTTTCGAAAAATTGCCTCGTCATCCCCTGGCATTGAGCTATAATTTCCAGCGATGTAAACTGCCTATTCTCAACAGCACTGTATATTGAACTTTGTCCATATTACTTAATATTTACTGTTTTATGTGGACTGAACTGGCGCTTATTTTGTGCAGTTAAAAGTATGATCAAGTGTTTGGTCTTATTAATTTTTGTCAATTTACTGATTACATAATTCAAATTGCCGTAACAAATTGGTTGGAAACTATTGTACTTGTTGGCGAGATAAAGTGCAATTTGTCTGTTTAATGACTATGTGTGGTCCATATCCATAGAAATTTCTTGCCTAATGAGCGGTGGATTTTAAAGTTCACTGAGTATTGTTGGAATGAGAGCAACCAAGAAAGACGCACAAGAGAAGTTTTGATCGCTAAAAATTACTTCACCCTTTTGTTATGCATATAAGTGGGTTTTGCATTTGCAATTATCGTTAGCTGATGACTTTGATAGTTATGAATATGTAATCGTTGCACAGATGGTGTGAATAATAAGAATTACACGAATATGTATTTTTTGGATAGTATATTAATTTTCCAATAGATACGAAAGTCTCGTATTAATCAGGAAAATTAAATAATTAGTAAATTGAATCGCAGTAATTCCTTTTGTATGGTATTATATTTCTGTAGTTTTCTAAACAGGCTAAAACAATTCCCAATTCATTACAAAACCAGAATAACTCGCATCAAAGTCGAACTTATATATGTTTTTGTGAACAGCGCCGAATAAATATTCAAATGGAATATTTGTAATCCCACATGATTTTCTTAAATAGCTATTTTATTTTTGTATATATTTATGCATTTACGCACGTTATATATATATATATATATATATATATATATATATATATATATTTATGTATTAATTGATAAATTTATGCATGAACGTATGTATGAATGTACGTATGCGTGTAAGTATGCATTTATGTATTTGTGTGTGCCTGCATGCATGTATTTATAAATATATCCATTTATTTATTTAGTTCTAAGTATGTATTTGTGTATGTCTGTGTTTATGTATATACTTTATTACTTATGCGTGTAAAAATGTATCTTTGACCATATATCTGTGTATTTGTGATTATATATATATGCATATATGTATGAATTTATGTATGTTAGTTTGTATTTATTATTATATGTAGGTATAGGTATATGTTTTTATGTATGGGTGCGTGCATTTTAGTGTGTATATACATATATATTTTTTGTATGCACGTGTGTAGGAATGTTTTTATATATCGATTTATTTAAGTAACTGTTTTATGTGTGTTATCGCGTGTGTATTTTAATATTTACGCATTTCTGTTTTTCTATATATTTTGGTGCATTTGTTTATGTGTTTATTATGTATTTATACGTATATATACTTACATATACGTTTATTTATATGCAATTTTACATATGAATTTATGTAGAAAATCAGCCTTGGTTCTCGGATTATTCTTATTTGTATCTATTCTGTATTGAACTTTTGTGATTAAATCATATTATTGCTATTTTATAGATATAGAATTATCAATTTTTTGACCTGGATCTCGCATTTTCTATTCACGAAGTTACACTTCAGTTGCTTATAATTGTGATTACTTATTTTTTCATTTCAGAATTCATTGCAAGATGTTGTCAAGGCATGAGACAAATTGACGCTGTTTGCACATTCTAACTGGATTTGACTTTTAACAAAAATGATTTGCTCCTAATTAAACCTATTTTTCTTTGATAGATACCGTTTATTGTTTTACAGATCACAGATTTACAGTCGCAACCAACATTCTTGCTAATTAATAGTGCCTTGTTGCGAAGCGCTAACAATAAACTGTTATTAATTGTTAAACGCTTTCATTTTACTGAAACAAGTCTGTGCAGGTTTAGACGTATACATATTTTGATAACTGGCCGTGTTTGTGTGCCTTCCAGCATTTTTGACGCATGTATTTATTTATTTTTATTTTCATCGAAAAATAATCATATTTGCAATTCCTTTTTATAATTTGAAGTCATATCTTTGCGTTCAAATCTAGTATGACTTGTTAGTGTTTCAGTCATTTTTTTAATCAGCAAAGTGGTTGAAGGTTGGTACGTACAGGTTTGAGTATCCTAGACTCAGGTTGCCTACGCAGGACCTGGAAAAGGACAAACGAGAGTTTACGGCTTTTTTACTTGTACTGGTACCGAATTAGATGCGTTGTGAGGTGTTCGCCGCAATTCTGGTCTCTTGAAGATAAACGAAATTTAAAGCGCGCGTGTGCAACTGCCCAGCCGTATAAGATTGAATAGCTCGCCAGACAATTGCCTTCACAGTAATTTTCTTTTTTTTTCATAATATTTCGATCTTCATTACCGTAGATCTTCATCAGATGCATTTCACGAAACAAATGAAGCTGATTGATGCGATTTATGAGTTGAAAGAAAATTACTGGAACAATGAAAGCTGCGTTAGTCAAAACGCAGATCAGGTAATTACAATTATTCCAGGTGCGCATCAAGGCAACTCCTTCAATTGCCTTCACATTCCACGAGCCAATAGATAAACTATCATTGAGCTCAATTGGCATTTTTTACTACAATATCAAACAGTTATCGTAGTCAATCACCTTCCTCCTACTTAATCTTAGAAAGGGTTCATATGTGCATGACTTTTAGAATTTCTTCTCTCGTAACAAAGGCACTAGGCGACCAACAATTGAAACTTTCAGATAAGCGCTGTTTTAATTCACGCAGACGAGTATTAGACGGTATTTTGTATTTCATAGAATTGCGTATAGAGCCCCCCTCTTCGAGGGTACACTTTTAGGCTCATTTATGACTATGTATGTTTTTATGTATGTGTTTATATGTGTGCTAGTGCGATGTATTTATGTATTTACATATATATTTATAAATATACATATGTATATTTATTTTATGTATGTAGTGTGTATGTCAGTTTTCATGTCTATAAGCATTTGTGGATGTATGTTTGTGTTTAAACGTGCGTTTATTTGTATGTATTTATATTTAGATATGTATGTATTTATATGAGGTATGTATGCATGTATGTATTTTGGTGCATTGAAGTATATAAAATATCGATTTAAGTGTCTAACACTTTCAATGTTTAAGATTGTTTTGCATGATTGTATGAGTGAATACTATTTTTTTATACATTTATTGTTTCTTAAAAACAATTGTACCACACTGATTTATATTTCATGTGATCACGCCAATATATATATATATATATATATATATATATATATATAAAATTCTTTACCCGGTGCAATTTTGGTTTAAAATAGTTATGTATAGTCTGATTATCTGTGGCATAGCTATTGTTTAGATGAAAAAATACTAAACTTTTTTGGTCATTGAACGAACTACGCCAAATATAAATGCTTCTACATTTAGCGAGTTACCCGGAATATTATTATTGATTTGTATTTTTGTGGTTAAATTCAATTATCTGAATTTGCGACATGCTCAACTGTTTATTCTTTTTTAAATACTTAATCAAATGCTAGAAGTCTTTTTTATCTACTATTCGATTTTGTACATGTTATTATATGAACAGTTTCTGGATTTCTTCTAATAATATACATGTATGCCGTCGTTATTAATTTTGCCTTCTAGTAAATGGTAGCAAAATATCTTGCAACGACATTTCTCCTTCAATTTTTGCGATTTCGGTGGTTAAGTAGCATAAAGTTTTGGACAGCTTGTCTGGAAATTATATTGTATGGAAGCGGACGTGCCCAGGTTCAAACTCTGTCAAAGGCAAATTCTAGACAGTATGTGAAGAGTTCCCATTAAAGGCAAAATCGGCCTACGGAATGAATTTCTTTTCCTACATTGTCCGTTTAATCAAAGCTAGTTTGTTCGTTGATATTTTTATCAAAAATGCCGGTTGTCTTGTTCGGAACCTTGCTCATTATAGTGTACAACTAACGAAAATCCAGAAGCCTACAAAATATAGGGATTTTATAGCAATGTTTTAATGATAGATTGAACGAGGAGAATTAGTAAATAAAATAAATAATAAGAATAAAATTGAAGGAGTAGTAAAATAGAAATATGAATAGATTTACCTAAATCCAGTAACTCATAACAGACTAATCGAAAGGCATTTAAAGTAAACTTATTTAGTTAAGTGTTCATTAGTTTGTTATGCAAGTAAACCGAGATATTTTGTGCATAGTTAACATATTTAATAATGAAATATAGATATTTAAAATTAATTTTCCACTGAATATTTGTTGAGCGTCAGTAACCCTTGTTTGTGACAATTTACGAACGGCGTGACCTACTTACTTCAACTATATTTAATGTGGGAAGTAAAGAGATTTCATCTGACGGAAAATTTTTAAAATTGATTTTATATCCAATATGAATAGCCTAACTTACCCATTGTAGGTGATTATATACGACATCTATAGTATACAAAACCAAATTTTCTCCTTCTCTACGACATGTTTTGGGTTTTTAAAGGTAATATTTGATTAATTTCTATGATTCAAAATTGAAATTACTAGTTTAAGTGTGCAATGCATTGCAAGAAACTTAGATTTTTATGTCTATTCTCACCATAAATTGAAGGAAGTTCCTTTTTAATTTGCAGTTATGCAAAATTACTTAAAAAGAGATGAGATTCTGTTCTGTTTTAGAACATGGAAGTATATGTTTAAAACATCAAAGCATATTAACAAATCATTGTTTGTGTGAGTGGTGATAATTATTTAAATTAAGTTTACAAGATTGAAGCAAACATCAGTCCCATTTTATTTAACTAGTCGAACAACAATAATTGTTATCAACACTCGCGAAATCATTGATTTTTTAATGATATTAGCTATATATGTGTGGCGACGGCTGCAAAAAGGTAATGCTCGTGGCTGCATAGAAATTGTGCAGCCGACATTTCCAATCAAGTACAATTTATGCGAGACTACTAGAGGTGAGAGCCGCATATCTAATTTTGCTTTCCATATATACGCATTGCGGTTTGATCCTTGCTAATCAGTTTTCAGTCGTACTTTGAGGATGATCATGGAAGGTTGAAATTCCTCAGTTTGTGCGACTGGCGGTAGTTTTCTTACGTTGTTCAACCACTGGTTAAATACAATGGGATTGGTGATTACTTCAAGCTGGCAAACTTAATTTAAAGAATTGTTACTACCACCCGCACAATCAATTATTTTTTAATCGTTTTATCTATATATATATATATATATATATATGATGTATATATTTAATGTATGCAAGACTACTAGAGGTGAGAGCCGCATAGTTAATTTTGCTTTCTACATTTTTCCAATGCGTTTTGATCCTCGCTAGTCAGTTTGCCGTCGTACTCTGATGATGATCATGGAAGGTCGAAACGCGTCAGTACGTGTGACTGGCGGTAGTTTTTCTGTTTTTCGACGACTGTAAATACAATGGGATTGGTGTTTACTTCAGGCTCGCAAACTTGATTTAAAGAATTAAGGCATAACCATTGGATAACCCGTGAGCCAGCAAAAATAACAGAATTTCCGCTGCGCGAATGCGAAAGGGGGTGGGTGAAATTTTCTCTTTGTACTAATATGTTACTGTTGTCATTCGCTTTTTCGTGGCAAATGCATTCTAGCACGTTTAATGACAGCTATTGACAAAAATGCTTTTTTACAATCAGCTTAGGCTGCTGGCCACGAGGTCGGAATTTTCTTTGGCTTAAATTCACGACTGTCAGTCATTCCTCGTGTTAAGTCAATGAAATATTTGCGTAATTTGAAAAGTTGTCATGATGAGTTTTGTTCACCCTTCGTGCAGATAATTAAAACTTATACACTGCCGCTAAGACATGTTCGGGCTTCATACTTGTTTATTAAAGAACAATTTTCTGAATTATTCATTGAAGGAAAATGGCAGACTGGCTGTTGACTATTATTGGATTCATTAGACTGTACGACAGTGCTTACAGGTTAACACACTGTCCTTTTTATGCGAACTTCTTTTATAGTAAAATAATAATACTAATGCTGGTCCATTTCTGATTACTTATTATGGGTTTGTGGTTATTCCTGTTCGTCCTTCTTATAGCCATAAATACCTTGTTTTTATGTTTTGCCTTTTAAACCGTTCCTGTTAGAAGGAACATTGTTAACCACGAAATACATTGGACACACTACGATTCGAATTCGGGAAATTGTTAGCGGCTGAACTGCAATGTTTCAGCTACTGCCGGCAAACGACGCTTTAGGAAAAAACTGTTCAATGACCAATTTTATATTTAATTATGTACTAGGTATTGCGTACCTAATAACCAATTAGATCAAATATCACCTGAACGTTATACCAAAATCTCATGTACACATGCGTTTCGTGTTTACTAGCGACTTATCAGTAGACGACGGTACTACGCTCTGTACCGCCTGTATATTTGGTCAAGAAATTTAATACAATTGTTCGGCACAATCTTCTATGAGAATGTTTATTCAAGTAGTAATTGAGCTAACTTCATCTAAAGTCTTCGACAATGCAACTTCGAAGTCAACTCACCTGAACGTTATACCAAAATAACATGTACACATACATTTCGTGTTTCCTAGCGACTTATCAGTAGACGACGGTACTACGCTCTATACCGCCTACATATTTTGTCAAGAAATTTAATTCAATTTAACAATAATTGTTTGTGCGGGTGGTGGTAATAATTCTTTAAATAAGTTTGCGAGCTTGAAGTAAACTCCAATCCCATTATATTTAACCAGTCGTCGAACAACAACAAAACTACCGCCAGCCGCAACGCACTGACGCGTTTCGACCTTTCTTGATCATCATCAGAGTACGATGGCAAACTGACTATCGAGGATCAAACCGCATTAAATATATATGTGGAAATCAAATTTAGATATGCGACTCTCACCTCTAGCAGTCTCGCATACATTGAACTTGACTGGAAATGTCGGCTGCATAATTTCTATGCAGTAACGAACATAAACTGTTTGTAGCTTTCGCCACATATACACATATAGGCAATACAATTTAAAAATGATTGTTTGCGCAGGTGGTGGTAACAATTCTCTAAATAAAGTTTGCGAGCTTGAACTAAACACCAATCCCATTGTATTTAACCTGTCGTCGAAAAACATAACAAAACTACCGCCAACCGCAACGCACTGACGCGTTTCGACCTTCCTTGATCATTATCAGAGTACGACGGCCAACTGACTATCGAGGATAAACCGCATTGAATATATATGGAAATCAAACTTAGATATGCGACTCTCACCTCTAGCAGTCTCACATACATTGAACTTGACAGGAAATGTCGGCTGCACAATTTCTATGCAGTCAGGAACATAAACTGTTTGTAGCTTTCGCCACATATAAATATATAGACAATACAATTTAACAATAATTGATTGCGCGGTTGGTGGTAATAATTCTTTAAATCAAGTTTGCGAGCTTAAAGTAAGCACCAATCTCATTGTATTTAACCAGTCGTCGAACAACATAAGAAAACTACCGCCAGCCGCAACGCACTGACGCGTTTCGACCTTCCTTGATCATTATCAGAGTACGACATTTCCAGTCAAGTTCATTGTATGCGAGACTGCTAGAGGTGAGAGTCGCATATCTAAATTTGATTTCCATATTATTCAATGCAGTTTGATCCTCGATAGTCAGTTTGCCGTCGTACTCTGATGATGATCAAGGAAGGTCGAAACGCTTCAGTGCGTTGCGGCTGGCGGTAGTTTTGTTATGTTGTTCGACGACTGGTTAAATACAATATGATTGGTGTTTACTTCAAGCTCGTAAACTTGATTTGAAGAATTTAATACAATTGTTCGGTACAATCTTCTATGAGAATGTTTATTCAAGTAGTAATTGAGCTAACTTCATCTAAAGTCTTCGACAATGCAACTTCGAAGTCAACTCACCTGAACGTTATGCCAAAATCTCATGTACACATGCGTTTCGTGTTTACTAGCGACTTATCAGTAGACGACGGTACTACGCTCTGTACCGCCTGTATATTTGGTCAAGAAATTTAATACAATTGTTCGGCACAATCTCCTATGAGAATGTTTATTCAAGTAGTAATTGAGCTAACTTCATCCATAGTCTTCGGCAATGCTACTTCGAAATCACCTCACTATGTATAATATATACCGAGCCTTTAAAAGTTACCAACGCTGCTTTCTAATTTCTGTGACTGCTCATGGTACCAACAAAATGGATTTAAATATATGTTACATTTCACCAAAATTTAAATTACAACTTCTACTTGGCCAGACACGTCTGTTAGCATAAATTCATAGCTCACAGTGCTTGAATGTATATATATATATATATATATATTTATATATATATATATATATATATATATATATATGCACTGTGTGTGTGTGTGTGTGGGCGTGGAATTGTGTAAATGCAGATATACATTTCTTTCGTTTTGTCTATGGATTATGCCTATGATGATATTTAAAGTAATTTGTTACTTGGTACGCAGTAGTTAATACACGATTGCATATTTATTATTTATCCGCAACATGCAATATATAACTACAACATAACTAATTGGACGATGTAATTTTTACCGCGAAATGCGTTAACTGATATCAACATAGTCCCGAATTTATGGATGTGCTGAAGTAAGAGGTTTTCAGAAATTTTTATATTTCTTAATTTTGTTGGAATTAAGTGTATCTTAAAATCCAATGTTTTGGTAATATATCGGCATGGAAATTTTCTAAACATAGTTTTGGTAATTTTTACAGACTCGTTATATAATATATATGGTGCGTTTGCTTTGAAGTCGCATTGTCGAGGTCTTTTTATTAAGTTCACTACATTAGTGCTTGAATAACCACTCAAATAGGTAATTGTGTCGTTCGACTGCCACAAATTTGTTGACTAAATGCATTGTGGGTATAGGGCACAGTATCGACTCCTACAGATTAGTCACCAGAAAGCACAAACTATGCCTAAATGATGTTATACCTGTCTTCCATGCTGACTGGTTTATCTTTCTGATTTACTCAAAATAAATTTGTCTCTAGGTTTACAATAAATAGAGCTCAATTAACTATATAAATTAGTTCTCCGAAAATAAAAAAATATTTGACTATTAATTATTTAATTTAATGATGTAATAATTACCGCAAAATGTGTTAACTTTTACCAAGCAAGGTCAGAGTTTATGGATTGAATGGAGCAACGCGCGTTCAGAACTAGTTGTATTTTGCAATTTTTATTGATATTTAACACAACTCAAAATCAAGTGTGATTGTACTACGTACCGAAATGGAATTTTGCTGAACCTGGTATTGGTAAAATTAAAAAAAAGATACATATTATTTATAGTAAGTTGGTTTAAAAGTCACATTGTCAAAGACCTTATATGAATTAAAATCCATTATTGATTTTAGGATATAATACCTCCCAATTGTCCCACATGTCTTGATCAAATATATAGTGGAATTTGGGCGCGGTACAGGCTCCTACTAAAAACTTACCAGTAAGACAGAAAAGTATATGTATATGAGGTTATTCCTTTAGTTCAAGCTGAACTTGGGTTATCCTTCTGGTCCTATTTGACTAATTCTTTACCAGGTATGCAATACATTTTACACACTGCCATATATTATTTCCCGACAACAAGCAATACAATAATTGTATATTTAATTAAATGATGTCATAATTACGCGAAATGCGATAACTGTTATCGATCAAGGCCAGAATTTATGAATTTGCTGGAGTAACAGGCGTTCAGAAATGTTTATTGCTTTCAATTTTGGTGAAATTGTGCATATATTGAAATACAGTGTATTGGTGTCATTTGCCGACACGGTATTTTGAAGACAATGATGTTGGTATCCTTTACAATCCAGATTTACACTATGTATATCAAGTTGGCTTTGCTGTCGCATTGTCGAAGACTACAGTCTATTCACTGCTTGAACACCAATTTGTAAAGACGATTTTACTACTCACTTATGGCATTAAACAATAAATGATTGCGCGGGTGGTGGTAACAATTCTTTAAATCACGTTTGTGAGCTTGAAGTAAACACCAATCCCTTTGTAGTTAACAAGTCATGTGCAGCATAACAAGTGCCTTGCGACTGTCGGTAGTTTTGTTATATTGCACGATGACTGTTTAACTACAAGGGGATTGGTATTTACTTCAAGCTCGAAAACTTAATTTAAACAATTGTGCCATATTTCTTTAAAAATTATATTGTGTGTAGAACCGGTTCCTATTAATGGGTCACTAGTAAGCACGAAATGCATATGTATATAAGAATATATCTTTTGTTCATGTTGACTTCGGTTTGTTCTCTTGATCATATGTGAACTGATTTGCTTTACTAGGTATATAATAACTAAGACAAAGTTGATTTTATGCATTACTTCTCCCCAAAAAACAAAGAATTTATATATTTAATTCGATGGTGTCATGCTTACTCCGAAATGTGGTAACTAAAACCGATCAAGTCCAAAGTTTATAGATTCACTAGAGTAACAGACGTTCGAAAGTAGCTGAATTTCTAATTTTTTTCTGAAATTTAATATATCTCGCAATCCATTGGTTTGGTACTATATAAATACTAGGTGATTTATAACCATAATTTTGGTACTCCTTACAGGCTCATTACATTTTTTATATGGCAATTTGGCTTTTATGTCGCATGGTCGAATTCTTTATATGAAATTAATTCAATTACTACTGGAATACACATCCAACATATCTCGAAAAAAATATAGTGGGTATAGGGCATGGTAACGTCTCCTACTGATGTATCGCCATTGAGCACGAACAATATGTGTACATTAGACTACGCCTTTCGTTAATGCTGATTTTGGTTAATCCTTCTAGTCCCATTTGAACTAATTTGTTCATAGGTACGAAATACCACATACACAAATGCCTACGAATAATTACTTAGAAATTGCAACTACATTTTAAACTTACTACTATTGATTGCCTTTTTCTTGTTGGGCGTAATATTTAGACTAATCAAGTAGACTGTGGATACAAACACCTTGTTGCGTCCAACAAAGATAAAGCAATTAATCTATTCCCTGTCGTGCAACGGGTTTCTTTAAAAGATAATTTAACTACCATTTATTGCTTTTTAAAAGTGCTTAATTTACTATTTTCAGTTATTACCATTTGGCTACCCATACAATTAGGTATTTTTTCAAATGGCTTTATGCAATTTGAGAGCGCTTACTTACTTTGAACATGCTTTCCCTCGAGCCAATTGGATTGCTTACCAGACACACAGGTGCCCATTTGTGTTGCTAATTGCATACTTCTAAACTTTTCTTTAAATTAAGCATGCGAGCTTGAAGTAAACACCAATCCCATTGTATTTAACCAGTAGTCGACCAACATAACAAAACTACCGCCTGTCGCAACGCACTGACGCGTTTCCACCTTTCATGATTATCATCACCATACTGACTAGCGAGGATCAAACCGCATTGAATGTATATGGAAATCAAATTTAGATATGCGGCTCTCGCCTCTAGCAGTCTCGCATACATTCAACTTGACTGAAAATGTCGGCTGCACAATTTCTATACAGTCAAGAACATTAACTGTTAATGTTCGTGAATGCATAGAAATTGTGCAGTCGACATTTCCAGTCATGTACAATGTATGCAAAACCACTAGAGGTGAGAGCCGCATATCTAATTTTACTTTCCATATATATGCAATGCGGTTTAATTCTCGCTAGTCAGTTTGCCATCGTACTCTGATGGTGATTATGGAAGGTCGAAACGCGTCAGTGCGAGCGACTCGCGGTAGTTTTGCTATGTTGTTCGACAACTGGTTAAATAAAATGTGATTGATGTTTATTTCAGGCTCGCAAACTTGATTTAAGGAATTTTTTCCACCACCCGCGCAATCAATTATTGTTTAATTGTAGTTCTAAGCTCGTGATAGAAACCAGTATTACTAAGCGGTTCATTGTAAATGACTCGCAATGCACAATTCGTAACGTTTTTGAGGCATTAATATTTCCCTATTAACAGACAAGCTTTTTCTTTCAGAGTAAAATTTCTGTTGTTTTGAAATTGTACGCTGATAGAACCCGAGTATCAGAAAACCACAGGTATACGGTTGTTTAAAATAAATATTTTTCACAACGGAGTATTGAATACTAACTCGATCCTTGATTAACGAATCATGGTTTCTACATTTGCTATCCACATCTTAACACATTATTTTGGAACCGTCAACTGTAAGCTCATGGCGCTATAAAGTTTACAAGTATTAGGATAATTAAACGAATATTAGTTGCATGGGCGGTGATAATAATTACTTTAATCAAGTTTGCGATCTTTCAGGCTCTCTCCGTCAATATTTAGCTAATTTATACAATAATAATTAACAAAGTGTTCTACCAAAATCGTGCACACATAGAATGAAAAAAAATTTGATCTACTCTGTTAATTATGATACTTTAGCTGAGCTAAAAAATGAATTAACTCTTGTCAACGCATAAGATCCAAAATTATATGAATAGTTCATCACACAGGCGCGAACATGTGCACACACAAAAATGGAGCGCGTACTATAAGGACAATTCGTGGGTGGTTAATTGGAACTTGAGTTCTAAAGAGGTGGCAAATTGGATCTTTATAAAGAGAAGCTCAGCAAAAAAGCATAATTTGGTCTATATCTGAAATTTTCTAATGTGCGACAGAGGTGGCTCAATGAATGCCGGCAGAGACTTCAAAGAAAATTAATCTATTTTCGAGCCCTGGTTGATTAAAATTCTAGTAAATACTTAATGTGTTCGCAATAACGACACTAGCAGTTTGCTTGATTAATTTCCTTTCACCTTATGAAGTAGTATCTTATACTGAAAACACATCTAATCTAATTCCTGTCATTTTATTTCTATGAATTATATATATATATATATATATATATATATATATATATATATATATAAAAAAATTAAGAAGTATTCCTGTCAGCAATCCTTTGACAGATGAAGTTGAAGATTGAATTCACGCATATCGGAGCGCTTTCCCTCTTAGTTGGTGCAAAATAAGTTTGTTGTTACTCATAGGCCTATACTAAACATACTTTTTCCTATGAAATTTGTGACGTTCCTTCACTTTTCAAAATTAATCAAGGCTAGGTGTGTAAATAAACTACTATAATAAGTCGGTCTTGATTAGAACTGTGCAGGAAAAATAAAATTATGCGGGCACTGACACTACAATCGGGCTTTCCAAGCCCCATGCAAAACAGTATCTATTTAATTTTCTTTTTTTTAACATTTGCACTGACAGACATTTTCGTGTACTTTTGATGTGATCTGTTTTTTATTCTAACTTGACTAATTCACTGTTTTTTCCTACAGTAAATCGGTAAATAGGTTGGAGCGAAAGCACTTCAATGTAATTTGAAATGTATTTTAAAAATTTATGTCGAGAAATAAGTGTTATGTGCATTTGAACATTATAAATATGTTTATTTATTTATTTGAAGTCTAATGGTAGGATTTGGATTATCTGTATTTTTCAATATAAGCTAAACATTCGATCAAGGAGAAAAGTCATTTCATCCTGCATTCCGGTTTCCTTCTCATTGGGAACACGTCAAATACTGTTCAGCATGTGCCGCGGACGAGACATAAACCAGGCTGACGTTTCGTATTTGAGCTCGCGAAATCACCACCAAAACGTGCTCCATACTCGCAAAAATGGAATAAGCTCCGGTGTTGATTATGGTAGCTCAAAATCGAAATGTCAATCCTTCGCCATATAACTTCCAAAACATAAATTCCAATGCAACCTCTGAGGAGGCTGCGATGACAAAAGACGATGAGTCATTAGACACAAAATTTCATGCATTTGCTCGTTTTGACGCATTAAGACCTTCCTTGACCATCATCAGAGCATTGAAGCTAGCTGATTACCGCGGATCAAACCACGTTTTGAATTTTAAAAAATTCAAAATAAATTCTACTTCTAGCTTTTTCTTATACATTTTCCTTGATTTTAATGTCGGAAGCGCGGATTTGCATGCAATATTGATCATCATTTTTGAATAGTTTTGCCTTATTGGTATTATTTTTCAATTAAACAATCATTGCTTATACAATTGGTAATACAAACTACTTTTTAGCTGAAATTTTCTGGTTTTAAAGTTACGCTAATTCAACTTCTGTATCCAGTCGCACAAAACTGCAACACTACCGTAAGTTATTGTATTAACGCATTTTTTCCTTCCATAGTTACCGTCAGAGAACAGCACAAAACTGACTAAAGAAAGTAAAGACATTATTCATTCACGATGAGATAAAGTGAAAATAGCGGCTCTCACTTCTGTTAGTTATTTATGGTGAAGAAAACTGGAATGTTGGTTATGCATTTTCTATCCAATCACAACTATGCGATATTTGTAGATGTTTGTTTTCTTGAAAGCTGAGCTATTGATGTATTGCAGTCTATATCGATTTTCTAAGTTAATTAAAATGTGCTATAGAATTAGTACCGAGGGAAAATTCGTTTTATTGCTTTGCTAATTTTATTACTTGTAGCTTCTTTGCGAATTGATTAAATACAATAAATACGTTTTCCATATCTAAATTTTTGTTTTCAATAAAATAAAGCTACGGCTTTCTAGCACATCAGACTCACATTATTTGAATTTGCGGGGGATGCACGTATCACGATATATTTAGCCCATATCGTGCGCATTTAATTAATAAAATGTTAATATTTTTGGCAACCGTCATGATAAATCAGGCGGAAATATTTAAGTTACATAAATAAAATATTTAATCTTCTTATAATAATTTACCGCATTATATATATATATATATATATATATATATATATATATATATATATATAGGAAATATATATGTATATATATATATATATATATATGTGTGTGTGTAGTGTGTGCTTCAACAGGAAGAAAAAATACATAAATGACAATGCGGATAATGGCAATTTATTTCGAGACTACCAAACTTCACTTTACAATCTTTCATTTATATACATCCTGGGTTTTCATTTGATTATGTGGGTGGCAACAAATCTGACTTGGTTTTACTTATATTTCTTGTTTGGGCTGATTAGTAAGTGTGTATGCGTTTGTGTCTGTGTGTGTGTGCCTGTTTGCATGTAATTGTCTTTCTCGTTATATTGCAAAGTAATATCTGGGAACTGGTCATTCTTGTGTTGACGGATTGAGAGTTAACCAACTGTTCGCACTGTTGGCTGTTACATGTACGAATGTTATTTTCCCGAATGTAGTCATTCGTTTCCGCTTGGTCCGCAATTTTGTTTTGTCCACTTGGTAACAGCGCAGGTGCTAGTAAACTGCTGTTGGGTTTTGTGTTTCGTGACTAGTCGATTAGAATATCAAGTTGTTGAAACTTTGGAATATTTAGGCCAGGTGTTTGTTTTTTTATATAAATGGCTTCAAAAATATATAATTTTTCTGATTTTGCTTAATGTAGAATTGAGAAATTTGTCAAATTGGCTGGGTACCCTGTTTCTAATATATGATCGGAAATAGCTGATTTTCCTGATGGTGCCAAACACCCCCTTGACCAGTCTCAACAAACCTTCGTTCGGATTGGCAACAAGCTGAAGAGGAAAAAGCAGCTACACATACGGAGACAGAAACTTCGAAACAACATGAGAATTCAACACTGCTATCCGCATCCGCGCTGTTACCAAGTGGACAAAACAAATAGCGGAACCAGGGGAAATGACAGATTACACTCGGGAAAATAACATTCGTACACGCAACAGCCAACAGTGCGAACAGTTGGTTAACTCTCAATCCATCAATACAAGAATGACCAGATCCCAGACATCACTTTGCAATACACCGAGAAAGACAATTAAACGCAAACAGGCACACACACAGACACAAACGCAAACACACTTACTAATCAGCCTAAACAAGAAATAGAAGTAAAACCGAGTCAGACTAGTTGCCACCCACATAATCAAATGAAAATCCAGAATGTATATAAATGAAAGATTTTAAAGTGAAGTTTAGTATTCTCGAAATAAATGGCCATTATCCACTTTGTTATTAATGTGTTTTTTCTTCCTAATAACAAATATACTTTTTAATATTCGAAGCTAATGGAAATTATATATATATATATATATATATATAAATTGCCTCTATCGGTATCTGATCTACTAGTATATCTGCAAACACAAGAAAAGCAACGTAAACATTAACAAGAACACCATCCGCACCACCACGATTAACAACAACAAAACAAAACACCCTCTGTCGACGAAATTAGTAACATTTACTATAATCAAGGTTGCGAAATTGATATAAACATTTGACCTATTAAGCGCTTACATTTTGTCAAAGTTAACTAAGAATTGTACAGTGTAGTAAAGGAAATTCATCCAGAAGATCGCTTTCGTCCTTATTGGGATCTCATCACGTACTGGCCAGAATTTTCCGCGGACAGGGCTCGAAACTGGGCACGTGCCCAGTACGTGATGAGTTCCCAATGTGAACGAAATCGGTCTACGAGATGAATTACCCTTTCTACACCATACAATTCTAAGTTTGCACCAGAGCAACAAATCGTGTTTGTGCGTATGTAATTGGCTAATGGGGGCAAAATGTAGTGTTTCACTTGGATATTAACGGAACGGACTGAAAGCGCATGGCGCAACCATTCGCTATTTTTCTTTAACTACGAAGGTTGTCAGATATTTGGTGTAATTGTCAGACGTTTTCCCATACAGCTGTAGAGAGCGTTGTTGTCCAGTGTCTTATAAAAATAAGATTTTGAAATTTTACGACGCGATAAACTGTTTGAGAAGTTAGCTACGAAGTGCTCAGCGTCCAGTCGGAAATAATTAGGTTCAATATCATTACTGCAAGTCGCAACGGCATAGAATCAGGACAATATAGAATGTTTGCACATGCGGGCAAGAAAATTCTTCGTAAAAATGTTAATTATAAAATTCAAACCATGAAAAATTATTGTTCAATATTTGACAAACCGTAATTCAGTTTATTTGTAGTCTGATTTATGTTAGGATATTTGATTTGGAAACAAGGTAGAATAAATAATGACCAGAAGAGTAATAGGTGTTTATTAACTTATTTTCGTAAAGACTGTGGCAAACGCGCCTTCGTAGCTGCAAGTTAGAATAAGTTAACGAATGACAGATATTAGCTTTTATTAAAAATATATTGGTGCGATAGATATGTATGTTTTAGACGTGAATGATTTTCAGACCGGTTTAAGAATTAAATAATGTTAATAAATGGTCGTTGAAAATGTGAAAGACATATTAATGTTTAATTCTGGATATTATTTCGCATGATGTATATGTGAAATAAAATATTTTTTATTCATCAAATCTATATCAGAAGCAATTTATGCTATGAATAGGAATTGAACGCATAATAATTTATTTATTATTTAATAATAAATTTTTATTAATTAATTATTTATTTATTAATAAATATTAGTTTAACCAATATCTAAAGCTAATATTCTTGATGCGTTGGTGATATTTCGTTCATTCAATCCTAACTGTACATTCGACGTAACCAGTAAAAAAGAAATTATGTTGAAATAGAACATAAATACAAAAAACAAGCCATAAAATGTAACAAATGTGCCTCAAAATACGATGCATCCAGTAATCGCAGACACGTTCAAAATGAAGACAATGAAACACCACATGAATTTACGAAAAAGGAGCAGTCCAATTTTCGTAATTTCAAGGCAGACAGCTAAGATGTTGGGTTACACAACAAATTTATAGATGGAATTGGATTCGCGAAAAAATCACTAACGCATGCAGTATATTGACTGGAGTGTCGAATCTGACTCTGTTAACTAATAGGGGCCCCGTAGATACCAAATCTGTATCAGTATTAGTGTGTCTGTTGTAGTCTGATGGATCAATCTTTCCTTCCACATCTATCAGGCTCATACCCATGCATCATGTGTTCTCAAACTTATGATTATCCTGAATGTTAATCACACACACAGACCCATATATATATATATATATATATATATATATATATATATATATAATTAAGTAATAGGCAAAAGATTGGGTACATTTACGCAACACTGCACACCATATGTTTGACCTGGAAAGAGATTTGACACGAAAAACAGAATAAGTAAATTACCTGTTCCTGAACGATCCCAATATGCACAAATGAAAACGGATACTCTTTGGGACAGAAGTATATTGTAAGGATCAAATATTGTAAATCTGATAAGAGAAAAAGATGGCTGCTACTTGTTGATAGAGAAGCTCACGGAAGTCAGGCACAAATTACGGAAATTGTGAATTCACGCACAATTCAACTGTATAAATACACGAAACAAAGAACGTTCTAGAATTTAAACGAATATTTTTTAAAAATAATATACGTTCCAATCAGCCACGGTAGTTTATAATTATCAATAAATTGTTACTTTTCTTTTGTCGGAGAGAATACCTTCCTCTACAAACACCACCACAAAAAGGCGTCTAGTAATTGATTTAATCCTTCCTTTTCGGCTGTTGTTGAACTCTTCCAGAAAGTGTTGTGCATACTGGTTCTCCTAAAGCCGACGTTGCGCATGGTTCATTTGTTTTTTGTGCTGCTGATTCATATGATGTTGATTAAGCGCGGTGTACTTGTGACTCGGTTGAGCATGATTTTGGATGCCGTGGACAACGCATCTTGTAAAAGTTTCTGGTATTACATTGGCGTCTGCGAGGTTGCGCTACACAAGTCGTAATCGGCCATGGAACGATGGTCCCTTAACTCATATAATCCTCCGATCTCGTACTCAATCCAGATAATCTGTGGAATGCAACGATCAAAATTCCAATAATCCTCCATGCCATTTAATTTTATGACGACTTTTTAGTCTGTCATCCTCTCGACTCTATACGGTCCTTTTTTAAATTGAATCAGCCAGTTCTTTTTATTTACATTAACTACATAAACATGCGATGCCGTTCTCAAATCGGAGGGCACATTGGGTTTTGTTTTCAGTTTACTTGTCTATGTCAGAGCTAACCGTCACGTTCTATCTCTAATTGCCCCAACAGACCAATCGATGTAACTAGAAGCTCAATAAAGATTACTGAAAGTGTCTAGTAGAAGATCTCCAGGTAGCCTTAATGATTCACCATATACAAATTCTGCTATTAAATTTCCTAATTGTGCCCTATATCGGTTGTGCATGGCGAGAAATACTATAGGAAGATTCTGTACCCAGCTCGATTCATAAATACATCTCAACACAGCTTTCAATTCACGATGCAGCCTTTCTATCATCCTATTGAAAGTTTAATGTACGCGCTAGTATGCAGTACAGTTATTCCCATGGTATTGAGAGATTTTATGAAAAGCTCGGACATGAATTGACTATTGCGATCACTAGTGACCCTTAGCAGCATTTTATAACGGGACACCCGTTTAATCTGTCAATAACTTGAACTGATGACCGTCTAAGTAGTGCTTAAAATGTAGCATGGCAGCATACAAAACAAGAAACTCTTTACCAAATGTATCATACCGTTTTTTCTCGGTAATGAAGCTTTTGCATGTAAAACCCAATTGGCATTACTACAACATTGTTCCATTGCTGTAGCATTGCCTCTATTGCAACACCCGAGGCCTCTGCGACCAGCTAAATTGGCTTCTCCCAGTCTGCAGATGCTAGGATGTTTATTTCAATTAGCATTTTCGTAGCCCTATTGAATTGTTCTTGATCTTCCAGGTTCAAGGTGATAGACCAGGACTTTTTGATCAAATTCTTCTCACGTATGAGACAGCGTGTTAACGAATTCAAAATTCGGCCTAGATCTGGAATGAATCTTTGATAATAGCTGATCATGACCAAGAACCTACGCAGTTGGCGCACGGTTTGGGGCTCCGTTACGTCCTTGAAGGCTGGGATTTCATCTTCCAAAGGTTTTATGCCGTCTTTGGATAGTGTATGTCAAAGATATTTGGCCGATGAACGTCTAATTTTGCTCTTATTGGGTTTAACCACTAATCCATATAGTTCCAGCCTTGTTAAAACCATTTCAAAATGTTGCGGTGTTCCTCACGCGATCGACTAAATTAATTATTTCAATTATGTACACCCTCAAAAATGGACAATTATGGATGATTTCTTCAGCCAAACGCTGGAATGTCTTACAGGCATTTTTAAAACCAAAAGGCATTCTAAGAAATTAATGTAATCACTCTCCTGGAAATTTGACTGCGGTGAGCTGTATAAAACTTTGCTGCATCGATAACCGATAATACGCTTTCTAGAGATCTAAAGTTGACTAAACATCATTTCACATTATGTCTCGAAGCAGTGTGCTTTCGTTAAGGAGAGTAGAAGTGTCATCCTTAGTGACTAAGGTTAATTGAAGTTAGATCCCACTAACCCACCGTTGTCTCCGTTCAGATTTTGGAATCGCCACTATTGGGGAATAAAATTTGAAATTTGACCTCCTAAACATTCCCTTTTTGCCAATTGGTGAAATTTTGCAACAGCGATCCGTTGCTTGCCTTGTGCTAAAGGTAGTGCCTTGGATGAACAAGGCAACGCTGTCACCAACTGTATTTGGTATTCTATTCCTGCCTTCAATTCACTTCATTTGGCACTAAATACTTGAAGGTGTTTCTCGATGATATTTGGGAATTCGGGACTGGGTAAACGAACTGGTTCATGGCACTCCGTCCATATTCACAACGTGGACCAGCGTGGCCCATCGAAACGGTGGCGCGAGCGATTCCCTCGACGCCTAAATGCGTTATCCTGACTCTGAGATTTAGATCTATTTCTTGCGCCATTCTTCAATTTGTCTTTTTATATTCATCACTTCTCTTCCTAAATCTGCAATTTCTTCCTGTACAGTCAGGAGAGCTTCTGTATTTGCCCTGATTTGCTGCACCATGATTGAGTCTACTGTCATAGCATGCACCTGTGGTTCTTGCAGTTGGTAAACGCTGTCTAACCCTCTGAGTTTACTAGGCCTACTAACATTCATAGTCTTAATAAACAGTAATGTGGCTCAATTTCTGACTTTTAGCTCAATTGTAAATATAGAATTCACCACATCTTAATATATATTTAGACAGGAAGCTTTTTCACGAAGGCGTTCATAAGATTCTGATGGAAGTTGACGCTCCATCTTCTCCAGTAGCAACAGTTCGCGCATTTGTGTCGAACTTCCCGAATGATATCTCCTTTGATTTTCGGCCATTAACAACTCGGTAGCATTGCGCGATTATTCTTCCATAGTTTTGTCTCTGAAAGTAACCGTGGTGGAACTAAAATTCTCTGGCAAATTGATCCATGGGGTCTATAATATAAAACACCTTAAGTAGTATTTGGTCATCTCCGATCCATTCTGTATGTTTTTCGGATTTATACGGTGACAGACTGATAAAATAATAGTTTATAGAGGCTCTGGCACTATTAATTAATAAGTGCTCCATGAACGCCAAGCCTGTATCAGTCTTAGTGTGTCTACTGGAGTCTGATGAATTATTTTTTCTTTCTACATCTATCAGGTACATACCTGTATCCCTCTCCACCATGTTAATAACAACTATATATAATCAAGCAATGGGCAAAGTGATGTGTACATTTTCTGCAACATTGCACACCGAGTGTTTGACCTGGAAAGAGACTTAACACGAAGAACAGTATAATTAAATTACATGTTCATGGACGATCCCAATACGCACAAATGAAAACTGAAAGTCGTTGTGACAATAGTAAATTATGAGGCTCAATAGTTTTAAGAAGCTCACGCAAGTCATGCAAAAAATACGCAAAAGTGAATTGGCGCACAATACAACAGTATAAATACGAGGATTGTTTTAAACCAAGAAAGTTCTAGAGATAAAACGAAGATTTTATTTTTTTAATAATATTCGTTCTAATAGGCCACGGTGGTTCAAAGTTATCAATAAATTTTTACTTTATTCTTGCCTAAAGAAATATCTTTCTTTACAGTGGATTCGCGCAGCAATAATATTTTTAAATAAATGTCGTTCTCTGGGTTTTACATATATATATATATATATATATATATATATATATATATATATATATATAAAATATATATATAATGAATTTGTATTACAGTTTCAGGATTTTATCGTCCACTTTTGATATTTCAGTTCGACAAGCCATGCTTCCTTTTTTTCGCAGGCTTTTATAATAAATACGGTAGCTGACAGACTTTGCCATTGTTGTTAGGTAAAATTTTCTGTCAAAAAGAATTAAAAGTACATTTTTTAATTTGATATTATAATTGAGAGAAAATATTTCACGAGTTCTGATGATGACCATGGAAGTTAGATCGTGTCGATAAATTCGAATCACGATAATTCTTTGTTGTGTGAATGGATAAATAAAATAGAATTTATGTTTATCTCACGTACGAAGACCCGATTTTAAAAGCTATTATCACCATTCGCGAAATAAAATGTTAAATTTATGAATATTTATTTTATATTGAATAGAATAGGCCAACAATCGAGCCTCGTTCTGCTATAAAAAGGAAGATAACTAGCCAAATGAAGAAAAATAAGTATGGCACGTCCTAACTTTATGCAAAGCGATAAAGCCTAGCCATTGCTAACGGCAGCAATAACAGTTTTACCTTGATTGAAAAAGTCCAAAATAGTAGCCCGAATATTTACAGGAAGAAATCGAACCCACGTCTTTGCGGTTTAGAGTTATCAGCTCATTGCGGATGCTCTAATGCCTGTATTTTTTATCCAATTATACGTAGAATACCAACTATTTGTAACAATTTTTTTCTATTTCTAGACTAGTTATTGTCAAATTCATCGCAATGGTAATATTAGCCAAGCGCGATCTGCCGGTATAACGTAAAATTAATATATCGGGATTTAATTAATTAATCAAAATTTGATTTAATTGAATCTTTACGATGTAATTTTGACTGAATATATAATTATTAATTTCTTTTATATTCCTTAACCGGGTGATTAACTTTAAATAAATATAAATTATATAGAATTTATAATTCGAAATTATGTCTATAGAGCCCCAGGAGAAAGTTTCTACTAATTTATAAAAAATTGGTATTTATGTTTCTAAGCTGAATGATTATTTTAATGAGTTGTAAATTATGAAAAAATAAAGCATGAATATGCCGCATATTTTACCTGAAAAATATTGCAAGAGGAAAAAAAATATTTAGTTAAAATAAAATATCTAGAAATGGTTTTGAATTAAGAGAAATTACCAAATTCAGCAAAACATGTTATAAATAAGCAGAATAAATAAGACGTAATGCTCTTAGCTAAAGGAAAGACAAAGCTTTATTTTTCTGATTAAATATGGCTTTTACATTATGGTACTCCCGTAACCTTAGAAGGAGTTGGCTGTTTTCTCATATAAGATTTAACGAATAAACGTTTCTGAAAGAATTAAATTCAAACTATAATAACTCGGTTCGAACAATTTTGAGTTTTTCTTAGCACAAGGCCAAGACTTATTATTAAAACACGCATTGGAAGAACAGGATTAATGATAATTTAGTTTAATGATTTTACCACATTAGAAATTGCTATCATGGATAGATAACGCAGTCAAAATTTCGAGTTAAATTTTAAGACACAATTATTATTATTATTATTATATCGATAATAATAATAATAATTATTATTGTTATTATTATTATTATTATTATTATTATTATTATTCTTTCTGTGGAACTGCACATACTCCCTTGAGAATCACGGAAACCGTTAAAGTGAATCAAATAATCCAATTCAACTTACAAAAGTATTAATGTTTTTTTTTATTATTTCGAGGTTGATGCTTGTCGATGTTTGACTGGTTCCATACGTCATCGTAGTTTAAAAAAAAAAAGTCTTACATACTGCCTCCGCTAACTGATGTAATGTTTAAATTATACTGACAACATATATATATTGCCAGTATAAACTGAACATAGCATTAAACAGAAAATGAAATTAATCTAATACACCGGTTTTGTCCATATTGAGAATGCTTCAAATAATGTCCAAGACTTGCCTCGGGCGGAACTCGAATAGGGGCATATTTACTTCAGTGACTGAAACTCTATTCACTTCAACGACTTTGTCGCACACTACACAAAACTTAATTTTATATGCTTACTTATGTTTTCGGTTAGCTGTCACTTGTGGTGGGGCTTATGGGGCATGCCATTAGACCTAGATTTCCAACTAGACACCCCGTGTTTGTTGTTATAGAACAGACAGTGGAAGGAGCCACATGCACAGTAGAAAATGTGCCCCAATTCTAAATTCGTCCGAGGAATATTCTGAATAGTATTCCAGGAGTGTTGAATAAGGACAAAACTGCTCCACTGGATGAACTGCCATGACTAGGATAAAAAATTTGCCGCTTATACATACGGATATATGTAATCAAAATCTGGCCTAACGCTTACCCAGATGGAATCGTATTTATTCTACAATGCCAGATTGAGTGCTGCTAGTTGGAACTTTAGGCCAAATGTTATGCCTCCTTAGGGAAATGCTATCTTATAACCTAAGTTAAAATATAACTAAAATTGTGTATGACATGCGTCAGAGGTAGCGCAATAGATAGTGCCTAGTCTCTGAGGCCAATGTGCCCCGGTTCTAGCCCCGTTCTCGGCAAATTATGGACATTAATTGAAATGCTGCTAATAAGAATTTAACTGATCTACTGGATGCATTGTGGTTACTGCCTTAGGCGAAGATTAGCCTATGCTGCTAAGCACATAAAGACAATCCTAACATAAATATTCAATTCAATATAACTTCCGAGGCGAATGTTGTCCGTTTTATAATGACAGATTGGGAACAACTAATTGAAACTTTTATTCGAAAGAGATGCTACGTAGGAAGACACTTGAAGGAAAGGATAGCCAAAACGTGTAGCGTCGCAAAAAGTTGAATATTGCGTGTATTATGCGTTGGGGGTGGCAGACACGTTTATCGCAAATTCTGGACAGTATTTGAAAAGTTCCCAATAAGAACGAAACCGGTCTACTGGATGAATTTCTTTTAAAACCTTGGGCAATGCTCTGTTAATGCTGAATAGCTTATATATATATATATATATATATATATATATATATATAAACATTATGCCTATTGTGTTTGAATATTAACCCGGATGTTTTAGTAAAACTAAATATGCACATTCAATATAAAAGTTCCCTTTGAATATTTAAATTTTTCTCGTGATTCCTTAAAAACATAAATGACAATGCTTTATGTATCTGCATGCTGGGTTTCTATTTGTTTAAATAGATGAGATCTAGTCTAATTTTCTGTTTTACCTGTATTTACTTGACGCAGCGATGTGATTGATAACAGTTTTTTGTGCATCGATTTGTTGGCGTGTATAGGCGTGTGCTTTTACGTGTAGTGGTCATTATTCCTGCATATCAAAATGATGTTAGAAATACGGTTTTTCTTGTATCGATTAGTTGAGATTTGAACATACTTTCGCTGCAATTGTTAGTGTCCTTGTGAACGTTTTCTCTTGTATGCTTATTGCAGTGATACACTGTTAATGTGTTTTATTTTGTAACCTTGGTAACAGCACAGGGTGTGTTAATTTCAATATTAATCGCTCACATAGATGTGCCAATTTTTGAAGCTTTTAATGATGATAGTGATGTTTATTACAGAGCTATTTCTTGTTCAACCAGTTGCCAGTTCGGCTTAATGTTTGCTGATGCTGCTCGAGCGGATGTTCGGGTTCTCCTGCATAATAAAATATTGTTGTTTGTTTAAGTGATTCGTGATCAGTCGGGTAGAACTGTATTTTGGTTAAAGCTATAAAAATATATAAATTTTGTTTGTTTGATATAATGTACTTAGCAAAAGTGTAATCATTTCTACGGTCCTTAAGAAATATTCTGAATTCAATAACAGAAATCAGTTAGCGAAATATAAATCTCTGTGGATATTCGAACGGCAGTTTGATCTACGCCAGCGCAAGAAGCGTGTTAGTGAATTGAGCCTGACCTGGGGATGATATGCACAAGAAATATTCGCCATTTCCTAATTTCGCACTTCCTCCCCATTTAAATTTTGTTTATTTTGCTCTTCAATATATATACATATATATTTCTAATTAGGAATGAAAAACACATTAATAACAAAGTGGATAAAGGCCATTTATTTCGTGAATACTAATCATCGCTATACAATCATACATTTATATACATTCTTGTGATGATTAGTATTCACGAAATAAATGGCCGTTTTTTGTTATTAATATTTTCTAATTATAAGTATACCGTGTAATATTAAAGGCAAGTACTTTATAGAAAGTATATATATATATATATATATATATATATATATATATATATATATATATATATATATAATGTGTATATTGACATTTATTTATGTATTTTTCCATTGGTTCCTCGGATAGCATATTAATATTTAGGCGTGATTTTTTGCCTGGAAACAATCGAAGCTGATTAAAAGTAAAAAAACACATATTTGGTTTTAAATTTATAAATATTTATTTTTTATATTGGAGTACACATGCGAGTGTGTGTGAATTATTTAGAGTGCAAGCAAACTTGACAAGTCAGCCATATCTTTTTCATGGTACCATGCAGATAACTACGAATTCAGCAGTTTTATGAACACGGTTTAATTTCACGTTGTGCAGTGTCTTGGTGTCTACAATTTTGATCAGATTAGTCATTCGATTATACGTTTACTTTGGTTGTTCAAATGAAACTATTTTGGCTATTGAATTTCATTGAATAATTTCTACTTATTTAAAAGTTTGCAAAATGAAAACACGTATTTTTTCTGAAATAAGATAGACACTGCGAAATGGATTAATTTGATGTGCATTTTGGCTCATCTTCTCTTGGTCTTGGAGTATCCCGAAAATTAAAAACTATTAAGTTTCCATAAAAACTGTGCTTTCAAATGTCATCTAGTAAAATTAATCGTTTTTTTAACAATATGACATTAATTCCGGCATTCTATGGTTG